>JAMKCH010050051.1:0-10194 GCA_023653785.1 Ophioderma brevispina
ACCTATTTATCTAGTCCCAACTGGGAATTTATTTACAAGCTTTGCCCTTTGGGTGGTACTTTTGAAATATTTTGGCTGTCATCCTGGACCTGAAAAAAGGATATGCTAAAATTGAGTCATGGTGACCTGTTAATCACATCTCGTTACGTGACTCAGTTGCAGGAAAGAAGTCCTTCCACCAATCATCAGTGCTGAATACGAGTTCTCGTTGATGTCTCGACAATTTCACGTAGTGGGAATTTCTGGTTGTGGTGAATATATCATATAATATGAATTGTGATTGGTATAGTTGCTGATGGCCCTTGGAAATATTTGTGGATTTTTTTTCTCTTATTCATATTATTGTTGGCCCAAGTGCCGGGTTTTTTTTTTTCAATTTTCAAATGGGACCGCCATCTTGATTGTTTGAGGAAATGCTGCACAATTTTTTCGTTATTTTGAAATCTTTGAGTGTATTGTAGAGTAATAAAGGAGATAAAGGGTTAATTATTGATTGACTCGCTGCGTATTTCCATTTTTGAACCATCCAGTAAACAACCATAAGTAAAAGAAAGGCAAAAACAGCAACAAAGTAAAAATAAAAATATTCAATAATTGTCTACTTCTTTCTAAACACAAGTCCTTTCGTTGACGTGTTCTTAGCAGCAAAACCTTAAAGAATGATTATAAGATAAAAGGTGTGTTACCTCGTCCTTCTTTGTCGACATCTGCTTACCGTCATAATCAGCACTTTAACACACATCGACATGGGATTGGATGAAGCTTTCCAAAGGGGATTGCTCCATCCTGAAATATAATAGATATCAAACAAACGTCTATCCCCATGTGATAACCCAGTAACATATAGAAGAAAAACAACAACAAAAACAAAAGTGTTTATTTTTTTTATTTTTTTTATTTTTTTTATTTGGTTCACAAGTACAAAAAAAAGAAGTCTCCCCTCCTGAATAATAATAAATATCAAGCAAACCAATCTAACACATGTGAACAATGCCGTAACAATCATAAGTAAAAGGAAAGGCAAAACAAAACAAAGTAAAAATCAAAATATAATAATTGTTACGTTCCATCTAAAAACAGGTCATTTCGTTGACTTGTTTTAGCTAGCAAAACCTTAAAGAATGATATAAGATAAAAAGTTTGTGTTACCCTCTCTCTCCTTGTCGACATCGCTTTACCGTCAATATCATCACATTTACACACTCGGCATGGCCATTGAATGAAGCTACCCAAAGAGGAGTCCTCCCCGCTGAAATATAATAGAATATCCAACGACTTCAATCACAAGTTGAATAATCCATAACAATCAGGAAAACCAACCACCCACAAAGTATTTTTTTAAAGTCTACTTTTTTATTTTGTTCACTAAAGCTTAAAAACAATACTGAAATGTAATAGACTATCATGCACACGTCTATCCATGTGAATAATCAGTTTAAACTACATTATAATCAAAACAAAAACAAAAACAGAAAAAAAGAACTGCTGGAAGATATTTCAAGAGTACAATGTACTCAGAGGGACGTAGGAAAAAAAGAAGTTCAACATTCTTACAAATAAAATATCTCTTTTTTTCTTCTTTTTTATTTAAGTTTCACTAAGTCAAAACAAGAGAGTCATTCATTGAGAAATAGAATATGAAACCATCCTCTAACACATGACGAAACAATAACGTAAACATAAAGCAAAAGAAAACAAACAAAAAATAAATAACATATAAAAATCAAACAATGTGTCCTACGTTCTTTTATTTAGGTTGACTAAATCTAAAACAAGTAATTTTGTAAGGGAGTCTTTACCTACCAAAACTAACAAAATACCGATATGAAGTTTTCAAATGTCGTTATAATATATTTATGTATACTTTAATTTGTACTTTTATTATAATTTCTGGATAATATAACAAAGATAGCAGATGATATTTGTAAATTGAACACACTTTGAGCTACTGCATATTGCCTGCCATCTTGGACCTAAAGCAAAAATTATATTAAATATAATGCTTGACAAGAGTTCACAATGGCTTGAACACATTATTTTATCTAGTCAAACTGTGAATTTATTTAGCCATTTGCCATTTGGGTGGTACTTTTGATAATATTTTGGCGGTCATCCTGGTCTGAAAAAAGATAATGCTAAATTGAGTCATGTGACCTGGAATCCACAATCTCGGTTCCACGTGACCGTTGCAGAAAAACGGCTTTCCCCAGCCAAATCCATCAGTGCTGAAAAGAGTTCCTCGGATGAGGCTCGACATTTCACTAAGTTGGAATTTCATTGCTTGTGTGAATATAATTATTATGAATATGAAGTTATTGATTGGTAATAGTTCTGATGGCCCTTGGAAATATTTGTGGATTTTTTTCTCTTATTCATGATTATTTTGGCCCAGATGTGCGGGTTTTTTTTTTTCAATTTTCAAAAATTGTGGGACGCCATTTGATTGTTGATTGGAAATTCGCTGCACAATTTTCGTATTTTGAAAATCTGAGTGTATTGTAGAGTAAGTAAAAGGAAGATAAACGGTTAATTGATTGACTCCGGCGCCGTATTTCCATTTGAACAATACGAGAGTAACCAAACATATAAAGTAAAAGAAAGGCAAAAAACAAAACAAATAAAAATAAAAATTGTCTTCTAATAATGGTATACGGTTCTTCTAAAAACAAGTTCATTTCGTTGGACCGTGTTTTAGCTAGGCAAAACATCTAAAGAAATGATTATAGATAAAAGATGTGTTACCTCGTCTTCTTTGTCGACATCGCTTTACCGTCAATAATCAGCACTTACACACATGACAGTGGCCATTGGATGAAGCTTTACCAAAGGGGAGTGTCCCATCTGAATAGAATAGAATATAAAAAAACGTCTATCAAAGTGAATAACCCAGTAACAATTATGAGAAGAAACCAAACAAAACAAACAAAAAAAAAGTGAGACAGGTCTGTTGTTCTTTTTTATTTGGTTCACTAAGCTAAAAAAAAAGAAGTCTCCCACACGGAAATATAATAAAATATAAGCAAAACCTCTAACACATGTGAACAATGCAGCTAACAATCATAAGTAAAAAGAAAGCAAAAAACAAAACAAGTAAAAATAAAAATATTAATACATTGTCTAAGTCTTCTACAACAAGTCATTCGTGGACGTTGTTTTAGATAGCAGAAAACCTTAAAGAAATGATTATAAGATAACAGTTGTGACTGGTCTCTGCTTTGGGGACAGCTGCTTGACCGTCATTAATGAGCACTTAACAACACTCGGATGGCCTTGGATGAGGCTTCCAAAGGGGAGTGCTGCCACCCTGAAATATAATAGAATCTCAAAAAACGTCTATTCATTAACAATTAATCATAAAAGAAAGCGAAAGAAAAAAAGTACAAGTAACGTATTAAAACAAAATTGTCTACGTGTACTTGCATTTGAGTTCACTAAATCTGAAACCAAGTAATTCCGTGAAAGTGTTTAAACTAGCAAAAAAGCTCTAAAAGAAATAATTATAAGATGAAGTTGCATTACCCAAGTATTGGCCATAAGATGAAGCTTTCCAAAGGGGAGTCCTCCATATGAATATAATAGAATATACCACAAACGTCTAATATACAAAACGTCTATCACAATGGGAATAATCCAGTAACAATTATAAGGAAAACAACAACATCAACAGAAAAGTAAAAGATGAAAGTTGCATTACCCTGTCATTGTTGACATTTGCTGCTTTACCGTCAATAATCAGCACTTTACACACATCGGCATGGCCTTTTGATGAAGCTTCCCAAAGGAGTTCCCCGATCCTGAAATATAATAGAATATCAAAACAAAAAGTCTATCACATGTAAATAATCCAGTAAAATTATTAGGGAAAACAAAAAACAAAAAAAGCAGACAAAGTAGAATAAAAAGTCTACTTTTTTCTGTTTTATTTGGTTCACTAAAGCTTCAAACTAAGTATAGATGAACGTGTGTACCTTGCCTTTGTTGGACCATCTGCTTTACCGTCAGATAATCAGCACTTTACAACATCGGCATGTTCCATTAGATGAGGCTTCCAAAGGGAATAGCTCCCATCATGAAATAAATAGTCAAACAAATTTCTTATACATGTACAAATCACTGTTACATTCGTAGGGACAAGAAAAACACAAAAACAAATACAACACAACATCAAAGTAATTTGTCTAAGTTTCTTTTCATTGGGTCCACAAATTAAAAATTATTTGTATGGTATGTTTTTTACCCAAGGAGGAAAAAGCTAAAATAAATTAATTATAAGATGGAAAGTTATAATTTTCCTTAAAGGATTGATGTTGATTAACATAAGGCTCAAGCATACAAACGATATTTAATAATAGTGGGCCTTATATGTCAAAGGTCAAGTGGTTATACCAAAATTCTTAATATCAGATTCAGTCTATTTACTAAGCGATGTAGGAGGTGGTTTGTTGTATACTGTAAGTCCCATGCCATCTATCCTTAAGCGTTATGCATATATATGTAATATGTACAATGTCTTTGATATCTATTTGATATATGTGCAAAGGTAGATAATAATAGAGGTGGGCTTATAGAGGGTCATATTTGGGTCATAGTTTCAGAGCACTTCGAATAACATGCTAGAATGATGACTTTACTGCGAAGAAATGAAAAAAAAGAATGCGAAAAACCCGGGTGTCCCAACCAAAAAAAGCACAAATGGTGGCAAATTGGCCAAAAATTATATTTTTGACCACAACTCGAGAACTTTTGGTTTAATCACTTCATTTTGTGGCCAATACACATGTTGGCCTGCAACTTCCATCTCAACACGACATTTTCGTTTGCTCTATATTGCAGGTTTTAGCTTAAATTGAACTGCGAGGGCGGGCGTTTCCCAAAAAGTAAACATCATATCAAAGTTTAAAATTATCTGGTGGATTGGCCATCATTAGACATTCTGATTCATTCATTCTGAATATTAGAGATGTGTTACATGTTACTATTTTCATGTGGCATAATTTATAATTTAATGTGAAAACACTCTCCATTGGAATATACAGTGGTCAACGAAACTTTATTATGTGTGGGTTTCAATGAAGGCCAATTTTATGACTTAAAAAGCCTACAGTTTTAAAACTTTAAAGCTATTCTCAATGATTTCGTTCTCAAAAAGGTCAAAATATTGTAGAATTCCATAATTTTTTTTTTTTTTTTGCAACTGAACAAAATTGTAAAGAAAGGAAGAAAAAACAGCAGTGTTCAAAGATATGATCTCCATTAGTTAGTAAGTTTTTTAGGACAGTAATGATTGCAATATTGGATTGTGTCTGTATTAGGTTGTGCTTTCGGACGTGTAGGATATGTTAGGATAGCTATAATTGTTAATATACATGTAAAAATTGATTTTTTTTGATGATTTTTTCGATGTTCTGATTGAGCAAATCACGCAGTGCCTTTAAACAACCGTGGTTGTTCAGCAAGTGTTCATAATTAAACTCTCTTCAACTTTTGAATGTTTTTAAAATCATAATTTTAAATAGGATGATGAATTTTTATGGGAAAGTGCCCTCAGAGCTCATTTTTTAGAAAAAACTGCACTTTCAAGAGATGGAAGTTGCATAGCAAGATACCCAATACCCAAAAAACAGGATATTGCCACCAAAAATAAGCAATGGAAAAACAATTGAGTTTTGCGTCAACAATTGGTGGCCATTTGGGATTTTTTCGAGGGCACCCTCATATATTCAATTTCATTTCCATCAAATTTACACAGTATAAAAACAACAAAAACAGCAAAAAGACGGAGGAGAGCAACAAAAGCAAGAAGCAAAGAAAGCACCATTGTACCATGTTGCACCACCTGAAACAGAGAAAAAAGAACACAAGTAAATACCCTGAACAAGAAAAAAAACCAAAAACACCTTCACCCCGACGAACGAAACCAAAAACAAACTCATATCCCTGAATTTTAACACAAACATGCGCGCGCTTAGCGCACACACACACCCTCACGCCTACACCACAAGCGCAACACACACACACACACACATACACACCACATACGCACACACACACACATAAACAGTACGATAAACGTATTCTCTGTGCTGACCAAGTTCTGCCACATTGTACACTAAAGGAACGTTTTCAAGCCCCTCGTTGTCCCATGGATAATGAGACTTTCACTGTGAGAGACGAATTCGCCCGTAGACTGAGGGCCATTCTCCGATAAAGTGTTCCAGTTTGGTCTCCAAAATGCACCACAATCTCAACATTTAAGGGACACACCCCATGCAAATTGTCTCTTTATTTTTAGAGCAATTTTTTAAAGCAATGGCGACCACTTTTGACAACTGATATAAGTAGGAAAGTGCAAGAGCTATTATTTCGCAACGAAAATCAGAAAAATCCATTGCGGGAGGAATCTGCGCTATATGGCCTAAAAGGTCATAATTGTTGTTTATAGAGCCCCCTCGATTATGCCTATTTTCCCATAGAAAGCAGTGTTAAAACTTAGATTTTTATGAAAAATCATATTTGCCCGCAAGTGAAATTTCATCAAATGTACACAGAATGTAGTTAGTGCATTAAATACTCCAAACTTAGTTGCTCAAAAAGTGTGTCACCGTTGATATTTTTTGTTTTGTTTTTTCTCCGTTTTGTCATAAATTAAACGAGAATCTCAAACAGCTGTGAGGAATTCTTGAAAATCAATAAAAAATCGTAAACTTTAAATTCTCAGTCCACGGAACATGCATGGTGATTCTTTTCAACAATATCCGATTTTTAGTATATGCCTAACTAACACTGACGTAACGTATTGATGAAAGTACAAATGCTTCACCGACTTAGTCATCTAACCTTATCAGGTATTATCTGCATCAATAAACACACCCAAAAAAGTAACTCACCACCACCCCGCTGAAATTTGTCTCTCAAGTTCAACCAATACAAAATTGGAAGTCGTTGTTGATGTTAAATTTTGGAACCTCATTTGTGGCGTCGAGGAGTATTGTTTGACCAGTTATGCCCACTCTTGACCGAACCCACCCAGGCTTTAAAGTGCAGGAAATCCTATTGACAATCACAATGGTCATAAAACTCGGCCAAAAAAAGTTCCTCGGGGACACTAAGAAAACGTCAAATATTTCATATTTATATATAATAAAAGGCAAAGAGTTGTACACATCAAAATAAAACACCAGACATCAGTCATCTATCAGCTTTGGATGTGAATTTAAAATGTGGGACCATTCATGCAGGATGGTTTACATTCATTTGTCAAGACAAGGTGTATAAATGAACAGGCAAAGGTACCAGTTATTCAAAGTTGAATTGAATACCAATTTTGGACCACGTTGTCCACTGGAAACAGAGTGAGATTGATGATGAAAGTGGAAAGATCAGTGTGTTGAAACCCACTGTTGTTAATTCCCACTGCATGTTTTTTTTTTCCTCTGTCAAATGGCCAAACTCGGAGCCAGGATCGGGCGAGATCCATAGGGGGTATGTCCAGGCTGGACGCCCTTTCCTTAGTCGCTCGTGTTTTTCAGCGTATCACCAGCAAAGTTCGGTCCTAGCACCGCCATATTTGGATAAGTGAGAAGTATAACAGTCGCCCGAGACCGCAAGTCCAAGCCCAAGCTGAGTGACACCCGACGTATCGATAACGGCTCTAGCTCTGAGGAGATAAACTGTGCCCGCACCAGTTATTTAGTCCCAATCATGCTGCTCATCAAGGTCAAGGTGCCCGTCGCTTCTCAGTTCACTGTAAGGAAACTCCATACGTCGGATAATTGTCCAAAAACCTGCAAAGAAACTGGTACTTAAACCTCAACATCGGCAAGCAAGGTTATGGTGACCAAACCATGACAAGATGCCAGGGGACAATGACCGTCAATTTCCTTACTGACCAATCCAAGATTTGTATCCACCACAATGATGGAGGGGGCAAATGTGAATAGAGAAGGGGAAAGGAGAGAAACATTTGTGTACGAGAAGTTCAGCAATTAAGGGGTGTGAAGCCATCGCTTACATGTGTTAAACCAGATGCATCCAAGATTGATAAGTTTCTGACATTGCTATGCTTTTGGACAACGATGTTCCTTTGTGTCATCAAGTTTATGCTTTCATTGTGAATAAAAAATCAAAACCCAGTATCCATAATTATTGCCTTTGTTGTTGTAACGGAACTCACATACAGATTACTGCTCCAATTGAATTGACCGAAATGCTAATTTCTTGCAATTTTCATTAAGACCTTGCCATTTGAATGGATGTGATCAGTCAATCAGAAGCTAACTTGACAATTCCATCCAACTGAACAGTAGATGAATGTTCTCTTTATTTTGATATGCAATTATTTTTTATAATGAGAAATAAATTTGAAATATATTAAACTTTTCGAACTGTCCAGGAACTTTTTTGCTGATTTATAAATCAAATGCAATCCTCTTCTTTGCATGAGTCATTGCGCCTTCGCAATAGGGCCTAACTTTGTGTGAAAATATAGACATCCGTTTACTTCCTGGCTGTCTGACCGTAGATTAAGCCAAAATAGGGCATTTTCAAAAGCCACAAATGCGATTCATTACTTCGGCTGATTCCAACATTTAATTTAAAGTTTGAGTCCGTCATTAATGTGTGAATTATTTCGTTGCACTTATTCAAATCGTCCTGAAATTTGAATGCTCACTTTATAATGTCGTACAAATTGTTCGTCCAAAGTTATACCATATGCTGCTGCCCGACGTCACTACTTGACCGAATCCACACCAGTATTTGAAAGTTGGAGTAAATCCTATTGACAATCATACTTTTACAGATGGAAATCAGTGCAATCCTCTTCTTCTCTGCATGACATATTCTCCTTCTCTATAGGGCTTACTGCAACTGTTAAATCCTGGGGTGGGCAGGTAAAGGGGCATAATTCAACAATTTACTGCATCAATCACCACAAATGAGGTGTAAAATGGCGCGCTCGTAAATAAACGATGCGCCGAGCACCGTTGGAATTTAACAGACAATTTCAGGGGTGTGTTTATTAAAGCACCGTGTGGTATTAGCCTTTATGTATCACGACGTTTGCAATGAGCGTAGCGGGGGGTAGGTAACGTATCTGGCACGCTGTTATGAACTAACATGAGGGATTTCTTTCATTACTAAGGCTGGAAATTGTATTTCAAACCAGATTTTATGCAAAACATGTATATATAGACACTGACATCTGCTCGATTGATCACCTATTGGAACATTGTGTATTCGTTAATTTTACGCCAATTATATCCATTCGAATTATGGAACGTATCTGGCTGCAATAATGGCGACATGCTCTCAGAGAAATCTTGTGAAACTTTAATATAATCCCTATTATCATGTTTTGAACTTAGTAGTGGGATGTGGCACTGCTGGCAGATTCTCTTCACACCCTGTTACTTTTGCCAAACCACATAGTCAGTCACATACATCAACAGCAACCCCTATACTTCCAACTCCCGCGAGGTTGGGTTGAGAGTTCCCACTCCAGTCAGGCTGCTGCAGCTGCTCCTGCTTGCCCATACTGGTCCCCATCGCCTCCCTCACCCCAACTCCTCTGGAGTTGGGAAAGTAAAGAATAGGTGACCTCCCCCAAATACGTAAGTAAGTTGGGTTCGGGTGGGTCACGTCCCAACCACCCACTCCAGCGGAGTTGGGCAGTAGATGGCCATCGAACACAGAGGGGCACCACTGCCCACCTCGACCTCCAGCCCGAAGTCGAGTTCGCATCAGTTGTCACTCCAGCTTTCGCCTTCCCAACTCCGCAGGAGTGAGTTTATATTTTTGCTGCTTCCAGGAAAATCGAAAAAAAACCAGGGCAGTGTAAATCCCAACAGTCGAGAAGAAATTCGAACTCGCTTGCAATCGCAAAAGCAGGTTCAGAATTTTGATTGTTCTAGAGTGGGAGAAATTTATTTATGCTCTCACCAAAATTCAAGTTCACCGAAACTAAATTCGGTGAGGGATGCATTATAAAGTGTCTCCGAAGACCCCACGAGGACAAAATGAAAGTCTCGCAACCGAGTGTCTCGTCGAACGTCTTCATCCATTGAAGACATAAGATTTGCCCGTTATACATACGATCAAATGGCACGAAAAAATGTAAGGGATCAAAAACTAAATTTTACTATGATTTTTTATTTGTGCTGAATGAGTACCGATGTCTCCGGCTCCGAGAGCGAG
>JAMKCH010050052.1:0-11911 GCA_023653785.1 Ophioderma brevispina
TTTCGCACGCCATGTTTTAGTGCCAAATTATTTTTGCCCAAGATTTTAAATATTTGTCTATATATCATTCGTACATATTTTGTTGGAAGAAAATTTAAATCGGCCGAGGCGTTTTATACTAATAAGCATAAATATAGCATTTGTTGGCGCTATTCAAAAATATTTTTCCCTTTAATCGAATTGGAATAATTTATTTCTTTTTTATTTTAATTTCAGCAATGTGATTGCATTTATATCATACTATTATGAGCCAAATTTATGGAAAAAGTCCTTCCAGAAAGTGATTCGCCATTTTTCAGCGGGAGAAATTTCGGTTTTTGAACTGCCATTTTGAATCTGCATAACCGATTTTCATTTCCCTAATTAGTAGGGTTATAAATCAGAATCCCATTCTAGAAGTTTGGGAAGAAGGTTTGAAGATGTTTTTCTATAGTTTGAAGGTGCTGAATCATACTTTTGGGTCAACTCTGAAATGTGGAACTTTGTAAAATATAGGGGATAAATTTAGTACAGGGGTCATTTGAAATCAAGTCAAATTGTGTTTTAATGTACACCAATGTATTTGTCTCATTATAAGGATAAAAAAAGTATAGGTTTGTATAGGTTCCGACTTAGTTAAATGGCACCAAGCCTGAAAGGTTCAAGGTCATTCGGGGCCAAAAAAATTCCATATGCTCAGATTTTGTTGAAACCGGTGTCAAATTTGCTCTGGCCATACTGAAGCAGAAAATTAATTTCAATCTTGGGTGTTGACAAGCTCTGTGTGAAATTGAGGTCAAGTTTTGGTGCCCCCATAGACCATGCAGACCCTTGTTTACCATTTTGCCCCCTAATTACGAAACCCAAAATGGCCAAACATGTAAAATAAGGCAAGACGAACAATTTGACACCAGTTTCAACAAATCGGTGCACTGGTAACGTTTACCCCCAGGATGACCTTGAACCTTAATAGGGCTGTTCCTGCTTAACTAAAGGTCGGAACCTAGCTAAACCTATACCTTTTTTAATCCTTATAATGAGACACTACATTGGGTGTACATTTAAACACAATTTGACTTGATTTCAAATTACCAGTACTAACAAATGTGACCCCCGTATTTTACAAATTCCCCAAACATTTTCCCAGAGGTTGACCCAAACAATTTGCTCAGCATCCTTAAAACTATAGAAAAGCATCTTCAAACCTTCTTCCCCGAACTTATAGAATGGGATTCTGATTTATACCCCTACTAAATATGTGGTCGTGTTGATGTACTTCATCAATGAACAGAGTTTTGGTAAGCGATTATCTGCGATTATCGTCCCCATGGCTAACCCTAACCCCATCGAACAGCGGTATGTTTGGCTTTGTTGAATTGAATATTCTTTTCATTTGCCACATCACTTCTGTTCAGCTTTAATAGTGGCTCCAAGTAGTAATTAGTGGAGCACTTGTGTAGCAGTAATAACGTTGCAGATATTATTTTATTTTCAATGTGATTGTTATTTAAAGCATCAATGTGTGAATTTTATTTAGTTATTCTTTTCTGAGAATCATGACCAAACACTAATTTTTGATTTACGTGTTAATGGAAAGGCTTACTTAGCAAGCAGGTCACAACCATATCATTAAAGAGACAAACAAGACAAAGTTTCGTGCAATAGGCAAAGAAGGAGGGGGATAGCAGGACGCCTATCCCAGGCTAACCACCAATTTGTTACTGCAGTATCTGGATGAAGTTGATAGTTATCATGAGGCGTTAGAATCACAGCCATTTAAGTCAGATCAGAATAGAAGTAGGCCCAAATGACAGAACACATTTAGCTTGCGTGCAAGACACTTGACATTTTCGTGGTTTCGTGTTGGTGTAAAATTTTAAACCATAGATTATGTCGTAACAAAGCTAATTGGTTTAGGGCATCATCATCGGCGTCGGAAGCATATTTACTTTGGGACGTACCGCTGTGGTGGGGCGCCTACCTATTTCCCTTCCGGGGGCGAAAATTCTTATTAATTATTTAGGTAACTTTAATCACATACGTTAGGCCATTATGACGTTTTGAACGTGTTTTAAACATCGCGGTCACAGGACTGCAACTTCCATTTGTCTAGAAAAAAAAGTAGGACTACACCAGTAAGATTTTAAAAATGTTAAAATTCTTAATTGTAAGGGGGTTAGGGTGGGGGGGTCCGCGCGAAGAGCGCGGAACCTTTGCAATGTTTAGTTCCAAAGCACATTTTCTCTGAAAATTTGTGGAACCAAATTTGAAATTAGCAAACGGGTCACTTATAATGAATAAGTTGAACTCTTATAAGCTCCAACGTCTTAAAAAGTAAAATTGAGTTAAGGGTAAGGTTTATTTGAACGAATTATAAGTCAGTTGACCTTGTAGAGTTCATAATGAACGGCAGGCGGTGGATGTGGGAGAGGTGGCTCCCTTTTCGCGCGAAGCGCGAGACCTTGCAATGTTGTCATTTTCCAAAGTACTTTTTCTCGTGAAAATTTGGAGACAATTTGAATTATAAAGCTTCACTTTATAATGATATATTTTTTTTTTTTTTTTTTTTTTTAAAAAGTTAAAATTTGTTTTGGTAAGAGTTTTATATTTTGAACAAATCATAAGTTAATTGACTTGGAGAGTTTTTTTTTTTAAAAAAAAATTATGAAAGCGGCAGGGGTGGATGTGGGAGAGGGGTTGGCCCTTCAGCGCAAAGCGCGGAATCCTTGCAAGGTTTTCATTTTCGCAAATTCCACTTTTTCTCGTAGGGATTTAATGGAACAAATTTGAAGGCCTTACATCCCAAATCAGATCAAAGCCTTAAAAGTAAAAATAGTTAATGAGTAAGGATCCTCCGTCCCGGCCCGCGCGAAGCGCGGAACATAGAATGCAATGTTTGCTTCCAAAACACTTTTCTCATATAAAATTATAGAAACATTGTTGAAATTTGTAATTGTTCACTTTAAATGCTTATATCACATAGATTAATGAACTTAAAAAAGAGAGGAGGACATATGGTTACGTTTTTGTTTACTCCATTATGTAAAGTTCCATTGCGAATTCATGTACCAAGTGGCGCAGGTGTGGTGTGGACAAGAGGTGTACATCTCCCCGCGAAGCACGAACCGCTTGGCAATGTGTCCATTTCCAAACAACATTTTCTCATGGTTTTTTATTTTGATAGAACAAATTTGAAATTAGCAAATGGTCCTTTTCCTTGGATGACCGGTATAACGGTGGCTTTCAGTATGAACTACCTCTGCAAAAAACAGGCCCACATCAGCCTTTTATATCGAGAATGCGAGGCAGCGTTTTGGGGGGGGGGGCACGCCCATTTTGAAGGACGCGTATGCAGTGTCTGTTTAAGACCCCCCAATTCAGCATCGTTGTCACCCATTGACCCATTATTTTTTGGAAAATGTCACGCACATCTCACCCAACAACCCCCCTATTTTGTGGAGTATTTTGAAAATTTCCCATTGCCAAAAAACCCCTATTTTTGAGAAAATATTCCTAAATTTTTCACCAAAGACCCTATTTTGGAAAATTTAGGCCAAAATTCTTACATGGTTCTAACGGGAATGCATTATTTCATTATTTCTGACAGCCAGAACAGGTGCCATGGCTTTTCGAACTTCGTTTCGCTCAATTTGCTTTTTTATAACTCATGGGATGATCATGGCCCAATTGCTTATATACTTCTGCAAATTTGCTTCTATTGGGTGACAAAAGTTCATTACTTTATTGATAACCAGAATAGCAGAATATGCTTGACATACTCTCAGGACAAAACCTTTGTCTAAATCGTGCAGAGTGGGCGAACTTTGCAAGGCGCGTTGCAACATCCTATGAAGTTTCTAAGTCAAGTGGCTAGACAACACAGCAGATAGCTCCACCGCCAATTAGAGACGATTATGTTTTTTTAACACAGTAAAACATAATAATAATAATAAATAATAATAAGCATATATAATAAACAGGTTCTTAGAAGCGCCTTACACCGAGGTCTAAAAACGCTATAACAAACAAAACAAACATTACATATAACAAGAAATACTAAATTACAAAATACAACTAAACCTAAACGTGTAATAATCATCAAAAGTCAAGTTTGAAAAGATTGTCCCTTAGACTTGACTTAAATTACCAACAGTCTGATGACAACTTTTAAATGTGGAAAGAAAAGTTTGTTCCAGAGTTCTGATGAAGCTTTGGAGAATGAGCGGATGACATTGAAAGATTGAAAAAGAAGTATATACAAGGTTCATTTGTGAAGATGACGCGTAAATTACGAGATGTTGTATTTCCTGTATGAGTTCCTAGATAAATGGTGGCCAACCATGGAATACATTTGTATGTTAAAACTTATATAGCTTTTACTTCTGCGAAACACACCACTGGCGCCAATGCAATTTTTGTTGAGACGTGTAATATGTTCACAAGAGCGGTACGAGTAAGCAAGTCTGGTGGCAGATTTTTGAATTCGCTGTAGTTTAGCTATTTGTGAGTCCGGTAGGCCATTGAGAAGCTATTGCTTTGGTCAAGACGACAAGTAATGCGTGAACTAAGATTTCAGTAGATTTTAGATCAAGGCACTTCCTTATGCGAGCCTATCTTGTACAAAGCATAAAAGGCAGAGCGACCAATGTTATTTATGTAAATATCCATGCTGATATCATTTTTTTTTCCGAAGATGACACCGCGTTGCGTGCACTCCTTGACAGGTGTATTGCAGCTTGGCGATTTTAATAGATGGTATAAGGACGGTTTTCTGAAACGAGATGTGACATGAATAACTTCAGTTTTGTCCTCATTCAATTTTTTTTTAACATAATTTGCATTTGACCAAGCTTTAATATCTTATACATCTTCAAGATTGTAATCATGGCATGTCTAGAATCTTGTTTCACAGAACACATAACTTGAGTTTCATCAGCCCATATATCATTCTGCCAAAACCATTGCTTCAATGAATATCTTCAAGTGTGGCAGTATATAATGTCAATGATAACGGTTTCCATCACAAGAAGCCTGATGTGCACCGTTCGAGTGGCACATGAGTTTTGAAAGAGAGTTGTTTATGACTCATAGATGGTGGCAAGTCCCTGATAGCGCATATCTACATGTAAACGATGATAAAACATATCATTATTTAATTAATCAAAAACAAAAAAACACGCGTTTTTAACCTAATTTTAAAAAAAAAACAATAAATCATTATATACACGAAGAGAGCAGTTTCGATTCTATGAGAAGATCGTGTACGCAGATTGCATTTTTACTGGAGAGATTATTTGTGAAAAGTAATCTGATCTGAGAAGCACAATCACGTTCAATGGTCTTCGCGAGAAGCTTGAGGTTGCAACAGGTCGATAAGTTTTTTCAGAGTTTCACAATCCAGATTAGGTTTCTTCAAAGAGAGTAAGTATGCGCTCATTTCAAATTCAGGGGAATGACCTCTGAATTGTTAGATATTGAATAACTTTTGGTAAGACTGGTAAAGCTCTGAAACATTTCTTTCTTCAATAACCATGTTGGTATCCGGTCGAGGACCTTGCCTGAAGTTGATGTTGATTTCATTATTATTCTTTGACCTCCCCTGCTCCGTAAACGGGTGAAAAAATCAGGAAATGAGTTATTACATGACTCATGAAGAATGGGAACTGAAACTCAGACTGAGATGAATTATTGAGAACAATTTTTAATAGTTTGAATTTTGTTCGCAAAAAAGTCAAAAATCACGATCTTCAGTGAAAGAATCCGAATCGCAGAAGGTAATACCTTGGATACTTTTGGTGTGCACAACTTGTCACCACTTAACATAAACAACTGTTTTGGTTACAAATCTTCTTCTTCAAATTGTGCGGAGTGGTAGTTATATTAGTTGCTTTCTTCTGCGATTTTTTTGTTCTATTCATAGCACTGCTCTTTGATTCTGCTTGTCAACCTCTAAGTTCGAAGTGCTCCGCGTTTTTCAAGGCGACGTACGTTGGCGTTTTCATCTCACGTAGATTGTCGTTGTCCTAGGGTGGCGTTTTGGACGACACCTTATTGTGCGAGTACTCAAAGGCACAATGCTTGTCTTTCAGGTCATTTAGAATCTTGATCATATTGACAATCGTTTAATCAGAACGGAGATGATAGCCAGAGTAATTTAAAAGATCAAGATCGGAAACTCTAGAAATATCACAAAATTTGCGGAAGACATTGTCATTTTTGGTAGTTTTAGGCCGAACACTATTGAGTTGACATAAGACTGTAGCATGATCCGATCGAAGATAATAGGTCGTAGAAATATTTGGAACAACATTTCAAAGCGTGTGAGCATGAGTCAAGAGGAGTTTCGAGAAATGTGTTGGGGGGAGTAGGCCTGTCCACATGTTGCTGTAAATTAAACGACTCAATTATACAGCGAACTTTAGCGGCCTCTCTAATCAGTTAACCTGTTGACAGAAGTAACTGTTAAATCCCTGTAATAAGAGTGTCAGATACTGTGCTTCATTTTCATCCAAAAAGATAAAAATTCAAGAAAGAAGACAGTGGCAGTTAAAACGTGCTCGTCAAGTTTGTTGTGGGGAACTTGTCGCCGAGTATAGACTTTTGAAATTATTTCTAGTAGGGCACAATAAGTTTATTATATAACTTTATTGGATAACCATTTTTTTAAGGCATCATTGCTTGTTTAAATGTGCGCAGTTTTGTTTTCAACATGTTCAGGGCGACATCAATTTTGATACATGGATAATTACTTCTGCTCCAATGCCTTGTTAGACTTTGTCAATTTCCTTTTAATGGTCTGTCATAGACCCATTCATTCATACATTTATTGAATGAGGCCAAAATAGGTGCGCCACCGCTTATTAGACTTCTGCAATTTGGCTTAATTCTAGTCATTAATTCATTCATTTTATTGGATAACAGATATTGGCGCGCTGCTTTTTAAACTTCCTAACAAATTTGCTTCTAAAGGGCGGCTGCATCATTAAATAAGTCATTGATAACCAGAATAGAACTTTATGGTCATCATCACCTTTGGCAATTTTGTTCCCATATGGTGGCAGAGTGTAACAAAGTGGAGCCTTCAGCAGGGCGCTGTTGTTTTTTTGCGTTCTTATCAATTGCGACTTTTTTTGCGCTTCAAAGGCGGCCCAATTTATTCCTTGGCATTGCTGACCAGTATTGAAGTACATGGGGGGCCATTGCAGTACTTCTTCACATGTTTACTTTTCAGGGGCGGTCAGTATTGACAGGGTCTATTGCCTATTATACGTTAGCAATTTTTGTTTTCAAAGTGCGGCGTCAAATTTTATTATTCCTTCCTTCCTGACTACCCAGTATATGGGGGGTCACTAGAGCATTTGTGTGTTGAACGTCGACTTCAATCCTGTCGTTGCATGTACGAGGAGCATAATTATTGTCCATGAACTTCTGTAATAATTGTATATTTATGGTTCGTATCAGAAGTCATACGGGGTGAACTACATGTGTATTTTTGGTGAGCAGTTTAGACGATGAATCAGAATATATCAATGTTTAGGGTCAGTGATCAAGAAACCGATTTCAATACAAAGTTCGTCCATTGTCTGCTTAATAAACAATAAGGCAAGAATACTTAGGATCTCCCTTCACATAATATATGAGTCAGCATGCATTTTAATGTATTCCTGGCTGATAGCTGGCAGCTGACCTGGCTGGGAAAATAGATAAGTTCAAACTTGGTCTGCTTTCCAGGAGGCAGATAATATGCTGTTATGGTTGGTCCGTTGGGAGCTCCTGTGCCGAGTTCTTGCAATTTTCGTTACATGGTGTTCTGTAAGCCGAATCAGTTTCTGACTCAATTTGGTGGAGGGGGGCGCAAGGGCGAGGTGGCAAAATTATTGGACGTACCTGTACGTTCTGCCCGCCCCGTTCCGACGCCCATGGGCATCATATTGACGTACGTAAAATCTTCAATTTACGTTGGCGATGGTAATAATCAAGACAAATCCGTAATAATACAGTGTGTATAAACACTTAGATGTTAACGCATTTTTTTGTGTGCCCATTTGTGTCCGTTATTAAAACACCAAATGAACACTTGCATTTTGAATAATCACTAGTCCCCTAGTCAAAGACTTACATAATTAGATCCCACCCTCACATGTATTGTATATCATGTCAGTTACAGTGACAAGAAACTGGTACCATGATGTCGTACGTGTGAGTCAAAAGATTTACACTCGTTTTGTTGGATTTTTCTACACGCAGTGAAAATCTACCAAAAAGATAGCCACTCTCACGTTATAAAACTATATTATTTCACCTACTAGGGAAAAATTTTGAATTTTGAGTTTTGAACTTTGAAATTCGAAGTTATCTAACAAGTATTAGGTACCCTTTTTCACTCTGTCCACGGATCACTGTTGTGGAATGTGGCCCAAAGAGGCTTGGGATGAGTCTAAACAAGTACATCATGGCATTATTTGCTTGCTCTGATAACTTTGTGTAAACCTTCAGCAAGAAAAAACTGCAAACTATTTCATTATTCTGGAAATCAAATAAATTATGAATAATAAGAGTAGGCTCTGGGGTTCCCAAGGGGCTGACTGTGTCCTATGTGCCAAAAAAATTGATTAATCGGTTATCCAGACCGCACAGCATGAATTACCTTTCATGGAAAGAGGAGATTTGGGCTCTTAGATGGTACCTAGTTAATTTTTGGAATACCTTTTACCACATTACCACAAAATTGGGAAGAACGTTTTCTTGCGTTTTTATTGATACGCATGTATATCGATAACGTCCCTAGTAGTACCTCAGCTGACATCGATTTCATCATGTCCGGTTGAAAAATTTATGACAGTGTCCATCTTATTCAGCATTTTCTGTAGAATTCAAAAATACATTTACTCGCCAACTGGTTGAACATGAAATGCCCTTTTTTACCAAAAATGTCCAGGGGTTCGAACACGAGGATGAGGATATCAAAAAGTAGTATTTTAGCATAAAATTGGTATTGGATAAGGCTATTGAAGTATTTTGGTTGTCAGATTTGAAAAGTAAGTAATATTGATGATGATCAATGTATTAATTACATGAATCACAAAATAAGGTACGAAAAAGGCTAAAACTTGGAGAAAAAATCCAGTCATGTCCACATAACTTCAACAGACTACAATCACAAACGAACTTTCTTAAAAAACATAATTATGACCATATTTGAAAAGGCGCACTGCTTAATATAATTAACCTTGGTTGGTCACCTGTGATAGCGCTATACCAAAGCACAGAAGTTGCACTGAGTCAAATATCCAATTACATTTCATTCCCCATTTTGCTCATAATAATTTCTAGACAATTAGGACAATTTGGTGTTATGTTTGCAATAGATCAAAGTTATATTAGCGAAAATGTCAGTGGTTTTGTTCTGACATCGTATTTAATGCTACTGACATTGCTGATATGCACATGCAAAACCACACCTCATTCAAAACATTTCCCATACAGTACATCGTTCCCATTTTACCCGTTTTTTGGATAGTTTCGATCGTTCGTGTTTACACATTCAATTCACATGGACTATCGCCAACCTCGTGTCACGGCGCATCTCGGATTTCCATGAGTGTACATGCACGACCCCGTTGCAGTTAATTGGTTGGAATGGATCACACGACATGCATATGCATGGTGCAGGGTGGTGTTGAGTCGTAATTAGCACGACGTGCCTCGATTTGTGGTGTTTTGAGGATTCGGTTTGCGTGTGAGGCAATGGAGTAGCGGTGCCCGGCGGGCAAAACCTAGACCTCCCTCCTTTTAAATATTGTTGAGTGTCGGGTAAAAAGTGTGTTCGGCACATGTTGGAATATTATTAAGCTTTCCCTGGAGATGGTCAGCGCGCAACAAAGTGTTGAAAAAAAAAACCATGTGCGCTTTGCCGGATTCGAAACCGGCGACCTTTCGTATTACATGCACGACGCTCTAACCGGACTGGAAGCTATCAAGCAGGGTCGGTTTTTAGTTAGAAGGCGATAATATCATCTATAGTGTTGGTTCGAAGGTGTCCTTCGCTTTCCTCCCCCCCCCACCTTATCCCTAGCGGATAGCATCAGAACTTAGTATTTTTAACTATACCATTATGTTTTTTTGAAATTTAAACTACTGAGTTCTCCAGGTTAGCAAGGTGTATCTATTATTAATCTTTCCCTGGAGATGTCAAGCGCACGATAGTGTTGAAAAAACCCATGTGTAGCTTGGCCGGATTCGAACCGGCGACCTTCGTACTTACCATTGACGACGCATATAACCGACTTGAGCTATCAAGCAGGGTCGGTAGAAGAAGAGCGATAAGTATCATCTATAGGTGTTAGGTTCGACAGGTGTCCGGCGCTTTCCAGCGGATAGCATCAGAACTGTATATTTATCATATACCATTATATTTTCAAAAAACCTATAGATGATATCTCTCTCTTTCCCGACCCTGCTTTATAGCTCAGTCGGTTAGAGCGGTCGTGCATGTAATACTAAGGTCGCTGGTTCGAATCCGGCAAGCGCACATGGGTTTTTTTTTCAACACTATCGTTTCTCTGGCCATCTCCAGGGAAAGATTTAATAATTATACAAAATAACATAAACAAAATAACAAAAAAACAGTTTTAAATTTAAAAAAAAAAATATATAATGTTATATGATAAATCAGTTCTGATGCTATTCGCTAGGAAGCGAAGGACACCTTTCGAACCTAACACCTATAGATTATAATCTATCAGCTCTCTTCTACTATCTACCGACCCGCTTATAGCTCATCTGTTAGAGCGTCGTGCATGTATACGAAGGTCGCCGGTTCGATCCGTCCAGCGCACATGGTTTTTTTCACACTATCGTTCGCTGGCCATCTCCATGGAAGATTAATAAATATATACAACCTTGTCTACCTGGAGAACTAAGTAGTTTAAATTTCAAAAAAAATATGTTTGGTAATGATAAATCGACATTCGAGGCTCATCCGCTAGGAAAGCGAGGACACCTTTCGAACCTAAACACCTATAGATGATATCTATCGCTCTTCTAATCTAACTATCGACCCGCTTGATAGCTCAGTCGGTTAAGCTGTCGTGCATGTATACGAAGGTCGCCGGTTCGAATCCGGCCAAGCGCACATGGATAGATTTTTTTTAATGCATATATTTTTTTTATTTTGTGGCATTTTGGCCATCTCCAGGGAACACGCTAATACATATATACACCTTTCATACCTGGAGAACTAAGTAGTTTAAATTTCAAAAAAAATATAATGGTATATATAAATATAAACAGTTCTGATGCTATCCGCTAGGAAGCGACGGACCAACCTTCGACCTAACACCTATAGATATATCTTATCGCTCTTCTACCGACCTGCTTGATAGCTCGTCGTTTAGAGCTTCGGGCAGTTATACGAAGGTCACCCGTTCGAATCCGGCCAAGCGCACATGGGTTTTTTTTTTTTTTCAACCCTATCGTGCGCTTGCCATCTCCAGGGAAAGAGTAATAAATATAACAACTGTTGTCTACCTGGAGAACTAAGTAGTTTTAATTTTCATCATTATACACATTTGAATTACAAAGACATCCATCAAGCTTTGTAGCATTTGTGCCTAATCTTAATATGAGAAACAAGGCTTCCTGTCAGAAGGGACCCCTCTCTTTTCGACTGCAATAAAGTCTATATGATGAAGCTTTTTGGAAATAGGACTAGATCCTCTGAAATAACATCTTTGATTGCCGTTTCAGCTGGCTTTGTCACACATGGTGAGGTTTCTCATGTCTAGTCTTGCCATAGGTGAATTGTGTACTTCCGGAAAATGCAATTTTTGGGCGAAATAAATCTGCCGATGAAAATTATGTTGGATTGGCATTCATTCGCATCAGATGTGAGTGTAGCTTTTCTTCAAATAGCTTCAGTTCTTGTCTGACT
>JAMKCH010050053.1:0-11116 GCA_023653785.1 Ophioderma brevispina
AATGGTTCTTTCCATCTAGTCTGTGTTTAGTAGAAGACACACTCTCCTCCCGCAAGACCCAATGCGATTGTGTTCAGTGGTGGCCAGATCTGCCTCAAAGACAAGTCATACGCCCATTGCAATTACGTCGCTGAAAGTTTTTGTACACTGTTGTGCGGAAAGTATTCTTGTGGAGGGAAGAACACACGCAAAACGAAATGGATGATATAACAACCAAACAAGAAGCCAGACTCAGATTCATCATACCCTGCATTATAGATTTCTGATTGGCTCATAGCAAGATGATAACCCTCTTAGCAACCAATCACATAGACTTATTTTAATATATCTGTAACTAAAAATTTTCTTACCATGTTCCCTGATGAACTAATCATTAAGATATCCCAATGTATACCATTAAATGGCCGGAAGACTTCAGAGGGTTAAGCCTACGCATAAGAATTTGCATTGGTAACAAACTTAAGTTTCCTTTTCATTAATATATAATAATTTTTTGTTTAATTTAATTTTGTTAATACTGATGTTTTGATTTCATAATTTGATTACTTGACTCATGTATGTGATGAAGTTTGACATCCCCTACAAGTTACTTGATGAATTTTGATCAAATCTCATTTGGGGTCAATAAGGTCATGACCTGAATTTTCACTAAAATCTCCTTCCCTCTACAGATTACATCGTATGATCATGATTATGTAGATGGTGTGGTTTGACACCCCTACAAAGGTTACTTTCATGAACTTTTGATCAAAGGTCATTTGGGGGGTCATAAGGGTCAATGATCTGATGTCACACTAAATGCTATTTCTTCTACAGATTACGTTGCAGGTAATTGACTCGTGCATTTGATGGAGCTTGAGGACCCCTCAAAAGTTCCTCTCCAGTGGCGTAATTTCTTTTTTTGACATTGGGGGATGGGGTTATGAAAATTTAATGAAACAGGTTTTGCCGAAAAGATCCCTTACGAAGCCATGTTGCGCGAAGCGCACTAAAAATTTTGCCAATTAGACGCGAAAATGTCGGTAAATGTGATTGTAATTATAACAAAGGCCATGCGAAGCGCGCAGAAATTTACCATTTTTAAACTAATGGTAAAATATGAAGGTTTATTCGGTCCAAAACGCATGAACGGGCATCAACATTGGGGGGGGGGGATGATCGTATCTGACCATCCCCCCTCATCAAATATTGTGGGATATATCCTTCAGTTTTTTGGGTTCTCTTGTCTGAAATTTGCCAAATTGAACATTGAGAAATCGTTTTAATTAAAAAAAGTGACTTTTTAACGGCCATTTCAAGCTTCCCCCTTCTCAATACGTATCGTGGAAACTTCAAAATTGGTATGTTATAGCGCATTGAATAGAAATGCATCTTTACGCACTATCGAATCAAACATCTTTTTGCCTCAACCAAAGAAATCAAAAGAAAAAGAAAATTTCATCTGTCTAAATACGACTTTGGGGAATTTTACATTTGCCAATATTATTTTTTGTTTTTTTTCAAGACGTGTTCACACAAAACAAATTAAACATTCGTCCTGCTTCATTACCAGTAAAATTCACCATACCGGCACGCGATGCTGCATGTTGCTTGAGGGCATGAAATGTGCTTAAATTCCCCTGTTAAGATCATAATTCTTTTGTGATTTCAAATGGTGCAAAAAACAGAATTTGTGTAGAACAAAACCACGAAACCCTTGATACAATCCTTAAGGGGTCAATTTTCAAAATGTTCTGATTGACAACCCGAATTTGACAAAATGTTCCTCATGACATTCTAAACAGCAAAAAAACTTTCAAGTTCAGTCCAGGTCATTAAGGGTCCAATGTCCACTTTTCAAACATAAAAACTTTTATCTATTTTTAACTTGTGCTCAGATCTGTCACCAATCACATTCTTTCATTTTTCTTTCTGTCAAACTTCAAAATGCTCCTACAGATTACAGAGTACGATCACCATTAACTCGTGCATGTGGTGTATTTTTGACACCCACCAAAAATATCACTTGGCTAAAACTTTGTTCCATCTCGACTATCTCAACTGTACTCAGATCTGTCCTTCATCTTTCATTTCTTCTGTCTTGCAAAAAAAACGCTACTCCTACATATTACATATTATGATCGCATGACTATGACGAGGTATAGTTTGACATCCCCTAGAAAAGTTAACTTAATTAAATTTTGAATTACCGTAAAGGTCATTTGGTATCTCACAAGGGTCAATGAACTGATTTTCACTAAAACACTACTCCTACAGATTGCATAGTATGAATCAATTGACTTATGTTGTGTAATTTGACATTCCTCAAAAGTTACTTTAAAATGAAATTTTGATCAAAGTTCATTTAGGGTCCAAAGGTCAATCACCTGATTTCCACTAAAAATGGCAATCAGTCATTTGAGGTCATTTCTGGTCCGAGTCTAATATGTTTAAAAAAAAATTGGGACAAGCGTCCAAATAGGTTTGTCCCCTTATGTGCTTGAAGAATTGGACCACTCCAAAAAGGATCATCCTGAGTAACTTTTACACTTGTATTGTGAATGCAAGAAGGTCCATAATTGCGACTAGCTGCCATGTTGTCAGAAATTCCCCATCCACTTGTAACAGACTAATTATGCCAAGTAACAGTGATGCGTAAAGTATTTGCTTGTAAATTTCCCACGGTAGGTTTGGGTCACAGACCACAAAAAGACTTATTTTAAATTGGTACTGCTAAGCAAACAATGGTATCAGAGTGTGTGTAAATGAAAACCAAATCTCAAATATCTCCCAAACAAATGGGTTCTATGGAAACGTGTTCTATGTTGTTGTTGCATCAGATGGTCCAGAAATTTGTTTTTTTTTAAAAGTAAACATCCCTCAACTGACCATTTCAAGTGTTATTTTTTTACATGCAATCTCTGTGGGCTCTAACGACCACATAATTTCCCACAATGCTATGCAACTCGGCGGCTAATTAATATGCACATATCATCAGCACTCATACTTTCCGCACCGCCATAATGCCAAGTCTTTTTTATGGTCAGTGGTCAAGACTTAGCGTAAATTTGTGTGTTTAAAATGGGAATTCTAGACAAATGGCAGCGATTGCACTTATGCCTTCAGCATTCACACAGTGACATCAATTGCCTTCAGGCAACTGTGTTTGCCTGAAGAACCATTTCAAGAGCCACTGACTATATAAAGAAAGATCAATTAAGACTTGAGTCAACCCTAATACATGGCAGCTATTACAACCTTCTCGCACTCACTACAAGTATTTTTCACATTGCCTCAAATGGACCCTACGTGACACATTTATCCTCATTTCCCATAACACCCCGTGGCCACTCATGTATCATGATGTACATGCGTGACCACAAAAAGTGGTGAAAGGGGTTGTTTTTTTTAGTATTTTGGGACCGTTACACATGTGACACATTTAGGGTATCAAAACATAAAAAGGGGGTAATTTTTAAATTTGGCTCAAATATGTTTAGGTGTAACAATTTATGGTGTCGAGGGTCAGGTGTTATGTACCTACTATCGCTCGTATTCCCAAAACTACTTTCCTTGTAAGATTTTTTTGTGGGTGTCTGGAACTTTGTACAACGTTTAAGTGCCAATCAGGAGTGCATCGAACGATGAAAATATTAACAACCTCGTCAGGCACCGATCCGCATCATCACTTCCATTTTATGGATGATGTTAGTCGCTAGTATGACAAGTGGTTGGACACCGTAGTCAGAATCATCATTATATATAATCGTCACATTTGCATTTGAGACTTGTGTGTGAATTGGGTTTTGGCATACAACGCAACATGCATTGAAGCTTTTGACAGCAACAGCATTGAAGTTTAGTTGATGGAATGACAGACGTACGGTGGACGCTGTGACAATTGAAATATACGGGACAACCCTTGTTAGCTTGCAATTTTGTTCATTTCATTGAAATGGTTATGAAGCTAATTGACCACATATAGAAATCATTTTTAAAATAGATCTGATAAAAAGGTGTATTTTAAAAACAATTAGTTTTGGGCATGCTGGAAACCAAGCTGCAAAATTCTGAAACATCATATTTTCATCATGCATTTTTAGTCCCCCATGGTGGTTTTATATAAGATTTTATTTGTACGATTATATTTTCTGAATGAAGCGATGAATTGGAAGCATCATGAACTTGTTACTGAATCTAAATTGATGTTAAATTTGTTGCAAATCGTACATATTCATAGGCTTCTTTGACAGTAGTCTGTCAAAGAGGTACTGAGGTACACACATGGTCTATTGTAACCCTCAAATCAAGAATAGTGTTGATGGATTCAATGCAGAACTTGTTTAGAGGGGTCATATTTTTAGATCATACTTCTTTAGGGGTTTTAATTAAGACAAAACTTGTTTTAGGGGATAAAACACATTGAATGTGGACAAGAGAGTTGGATATATACACATATCCATCCATCACAATTAGCTTTGCTGACTCCATCAGCTGATTTTGGTTTTTTGGATCTCTTCCTGGTAACAAACTCTTATATCTTACAAGTACATAGTAATATAATATTAGGGGGAAAAACCTCGCTACATATTCATCCAAGAAAGCAGTACTGTTATTTTTTTTTTAGCCTGAGAAAAATTAAAATATTAAAGTTTTGATTATGAAATTGAAATATGACCCCACTGTATCTGCTCTAACACCCACAGCAATATCCAAAATAAAAAAATCCCGGGGCGGGGGCCACTTGTATCCAAGGTGGATTGATCGTGCGTGACCATGGACTTTCAAAATGGACCCTAAACAAGTATTTCCCCACTGACTGAAAAAACATAATACCTAAACAAGTATTTTTTGTTGTTTTTTGGCTACCCCAAACAGTAGCAATGCATTGTGTCCGTTAATATGAATGCCCTTTTGTAATCGTGCTTGCTTTACTTCCGATTTACAATATTTTGATCTCTGCTTAATTTGAGGATTACATACCCTTAAAAACCGTACATCAACAAGTTCTAGGTTATGAAAAACTACCTTTTTTCCCCGCATTTTGTTGTTTTTGACACCCTAACAATTACTGCGTACATCGCCTGTTGGAAAAAAACTAACCCTTTTTAGCGTTTTCTTGGTCATGCATCATATCCACCTTTGAATACAAGTGCCCCCCGAGAAAACAATATACAGACCTTATAGACGGCATAAAACGATGGGCCCTCCTTATTTAAGAAATAAAGGGTGATGCAGTATTATTTGGGCAAATACTGTGTCGGAGGTCAGAAAAAACTACATAAAGGCAATTAACGGAACATATGCGGCATAGATATATGCAAACCCTTTATTTCTATTCTATTGTCTGAAACATCTTGATTTAAAGAGACAGGAGGACATTTCCAGAAAGCGCCCCTATTTTTTTCAAACCCGGGTTTTTTGCATATTGAAATGTTTACCAACATATTAGATCACACCGAAGTGAATAGGCCGAATACCTGTCTTTATGTAATAAGATGATAATTAGGATTTTCTGTTGTGCACGACAAAGTCAAAGCACGGTTTCTATAGGGACGATTACAAAAAGCAGGGAAAGTCAGACAAAGTTTGTGATTCTTTGTACTTGTTTGTGGAAAAAACCTGAAACGTTCTCGGTAGGTGGTCCACAACCGAAAAAGATGGGGGGGGGTGTTTAATATATGAGAAATTTGTATCCTAAGGAAAATCTTCTCATGCCACTTTAATAAGGAAACACATTTGAGACCAATTATTGCAGAATGATAAGCAGTAAACTGAACTTAATCAAGAATGCGCATTTTCAATACGGGCAGCAGAGGCAATAGATACATAGAACCTGTGCTATAAATATCAACTTGTGCCAGGGATTACAAGCAGGCATAGTACCTATTACCTCAAGACACCTGGTACTAATGGGATTATACGTGTGTGTAAACATTAAGTGACATGGTCTATGGCACAAAATTTTTATCACTAAAACAAAAGAAGCCAAATGACATCTGTCATTTTAAACCACTCAACTTTGTACCAGAGAATATTTCCATTTGTTAGGATTATTTTCTGGACAACCTTGAGATATATCACCATTTAAATTCTTAAAGCTATAAGCTGGCAGTGAAATTATTTTGAAATTGAGTTACTATTAATACTTTGCCTAAGCTTTCAAATATTGAATGAGTTAAATGGTG
This sequence comes from Ophioderma brevispina, assembly GCA_023653785.1. Classification (NCBI taxonomy): domain Eukaryota; kingdom Metazoa; phylum Echinodermata; class Ophiuroidea; order Amphilepidida; family Ophiodermatidae; genus Ophioderma; species Ophioderma brevispina. The sequence goes on from JAMKCH010050053.1 coordinate 6,168, forward strand.
CGGAGGTACTGCTGAACGGGTTAATCCACACAAGAAATGGTTTATTTGTTGCTCAAATTAAAAAAAAAAAGTAATATTACAGTGAAAAGAGTGAACATGAACTTAATTAATGAACAATTTATGAGGGTGAATGCTCTCATACTTTGTCATGATGAGAAGTAAAATTCTGAATTTTGACTTGGTAGCCATTTTGTTTGTTAGACTGTATTATAACTGCTTTAAAAAGGTATATTATAAGTAGCATATGGAGGAAACGTAGACCTTGGATGGTCGCATATTTTTACAGCTATTTCCACATGTTTGTATCTCTTTATGTAGTACAGCAAGAAATGTACATTTATATTTTGGGCCACAAGCTCCATTTTTTTCTCCTGAATGCATATTGTTAAGGTGCAACAAGAGATTTCAAATTACAGGTGTTCTTTAAAAATGTGAAAATTCTGATTTTTGCACTGGGATCAAATCTTTTCTATCAACATAATCCCCATCTGAAAGATTAAGATGAGAACTGTTTCTTTGGTACAAAAATTGTGAAAATTTTTAATTTCTTATAGGAGCAAATATGAAATTCAGCCGAGTTTTTCTATTACATATAAGATTATACAAATAGCCTTTGTTTCATTTTAGGTTATTTCTGTAGAAAAATAAAGGTACGGAAATCTATTGAGTGTCTAATTTTTGTGAAATCACTACATATCACTGAAAATATGAATGACTTGAAATCTCTTGTTGCACCTTTAATGTATATTTGCAATGGAAAATATTGCAATTGGTTATCAATTTCATATATTTTTATTATTATTGTAAGTGCTTTAAATGGTCGCAGAGAGAAATTGAAGGCATTTTGGGATGATCTGTGAGCTAGAACAAGATGTGTTACTGCAGAAAAGTAAAAGTTATTGTTAATTGTATCGGACCCTGAATGTCACCTTTTTGCAAGATGATTTAGTGTAGAACCGATCACATCGGAAGGTTCTGAACCGGGCCGATTTTAAGCTTATCGGATCTGGTTCGGAATCGGCAAAAAATTCTCCTCCCTACCGATCTCATGAACCAATCCCAACCAGTTACTACAAAGCCTAGAAAAAACGGCAAAACTTTATTTCAAATCACCTTATCTGCCAAATGAGACTCTAGGAATATATGTTTTCGATGATTTAATCAATCAGCATTAGAGCAACCCAAAGTCATAGACAAACATTTCATATGGTACCTTTGTCATGTGTGTTTGTATTCGCAATGTTTAAGTTGACATGAATTCACATGTCAACAATACCAGGGAATTTCCCGTAAATTCTTGATGAGATGAAACAATGTTCCTGATTGGCCGAGGTATTCTTTTAACTTTATTAACAATTTAATGCATGTTTTTTGTTGAATATATTTGAGACAACCTTTTCAACACAAGTCATAACAACATATCATAGTTTTTATCATAAATTTATAAAGGGGTATGTAATGTTTCATTGTTCCTTTTATCCAATTTGGTGAAATATTCTAGAATATTCTAGAATTCACGAACTTTCCAACCCATCATACATTTCGCGAACCCGGCAATCGCCTGATCAAATATGGCTGCCCGGCTGAGTTAATCGCTGGGCGGCCGACTGCAGAGATGATGCATGGAGGGGTGTAACATGGAGCTCAGAAAATATGCGAAAATAGTTTTTCCCACTTTTCTATGTTCAAACTGGTGGCATTTCAAGCAGATTGTATTGATCATTATAGCGTAAGTAATAAAGAAAGTACATCAAATTTCAGAGAGCAAATTTTACAGTGTACAGAATCCCACTGTGCAAATGTCATGGGTTACTGACATTGCCAGAGAATCGGTATCTGAATCGGCCGATCAAACCTAAACTCAATAGGAGTCGGCCGATTCAGAAGCAGTGTGGATCGGTTCTACACTAGTTGATTTCAACTTCATTGTGGAAGAAGCCAATGAAACCCAATATCCCATAATACACTGTCAATTTATCCCAGATAACAGCTTTTGACTGTATATTTTTACAAGAAATGTACATTTTACAGTTACACAATGGCAAAAAAAATGTCTACATTGGTGGGCAGGTTTTAAAAGGAAGATTTTAATGAAGCGCTGTTTCAACCAAAATACTTCTTTATGAGGCCTTTATGACAACGGTTAATTGTCATTGACTTGTTTATGCTGAGGTACACAGGCCATCTTTTAAGTTATATGACTTGTCACCTTAGTTTATTTCCGCACAGAAATTACACATTTTCGGTTACAATATTTAACGGAGTTGGATTGAATAGGAAATGTTTGAAGTCAATGATTGGCGGGCCAGATTTGGTCTGCGGGCTGCCTATTGAGTACCCCTGCACTATGGGATAGGATACCATTCCCACCTCATATCTCTTTTAGTCCACTCAATCTACGGTATGACCTGGAAAAAATTGCTACAGAAGGTTTTCTTGCTGTCAACTTGCTGTACAAACCCTCCCAAACAACATATCAAAAGGTAGAAAAAAGGAAGCATGGCAAGACATGCTAATTTGCATAAAACATATGTGCTATTTTTTGCCTATATTTTGGCTATTATACAACATTTATTAAAAGGGGGAGCCGATTTAAGATATAAAGGGTTTCATCTTGATAGATGGCCTTCACCCCCAAACCTCATCTATAAAGTTTTACGCCGATATTCAAACCCAATGTTCATGTGAGAGCTAAACACCTGATTTTCTTAGCTATAATAGGGGGGGACTACTGTGTAAAATAATATCAGTCGACCAAAATGGGGTACCATTGTGCTCATAACTTGCAAACCAAAGATCCTTTAGCCCTAAGAATTCACAGGTAAGTGAGAAAAATAGTAGATTCTTCAGATACCAAAAAATGTGACCACTTCTTGGTAAAATCTGGAATTATGGGGACGATGCTATTAGGGATTGGGCCACAGACCCTTTAACCTTAGTCTTTTCTTGCTGTGGCAAAATAGGAAACCCGAGGTACTTTGAAATCTACCTGTTTGAGTTGGGTACCGTATGTAGTGCAGACGGTGATGATTATATTCCTGGTTGACCACAGCTGTTTGACCCCATGCAAATTGTTCTGCTTTTATTTTAGACAATGGCGACACCCATTTTTGGACAACTGATTTTAAGTATACGGGGACAGGCCAAGAAATCCAATATTACCCCCGCAAAAATCAGGAAAAATCCTGGCGGGAATCTTGCCATATAGGCTAACCAAGGTCACAATTTGTGTGTTATAGCGCCCTCTATATGACTACTTTCCATAGAAAGTGTGTAAAACTACATTTTGTACGAAAACAATCATATTTGCCCGATGAAGTTTCATCAAATTTACACAGGATGTATTTAGTGGTCAAATAATCCAAGTAGTTGTCAAAAGTGTTTTTTTTGGGGGGTCCGCATTGATTTTTTTTGTTTTTATTCTCGATTGTCATAATAAATGAGACTTTCAAACAGCTGTTGTTGACGGTCATGTATTCTATTCCGTCTCTGGTATTTAGCATTTAGAGGTAGGCCGACTTTATCTGTAGCATTCTCGAATGATGCTTATAGTAGATCTTGTGCCAGCACATATCAACCATCCCCTGTTAATGTTAGACCTGAGTAGTCAAGGTCTGTGAGATTTCTGATGGGACGTCTATGGACGTTAGAAATGCTGACCCCCTTTTGTGCTGCTATCCTACCTATTACCAGTCTATTACCCGATGACCCCCTTTTTAAAATGTTCAAAATATTCAATTACCCGTTTTCGTCTTTCCTGCTATTCCAAGTTCTTTCCACAAGTTTGCATAAAAAGTTATCCACTTTTTAAAGACTTTGAACACCTGAAGCCATCTTGAATAATGACCATCATTTTCCACATATCACTTGAAGTTGGCTACACATCTGCAGCCATATCCATGCAAAACATTTCAAATACTCAGAAAATAGATATATCCAAAACATGCTTTATGAGCCTATATATCTTTGTCAAAATATGGGGTATACGTCATTTCTGGACTTGTGCTAGAAAATGATGCATTAGATAACTGAAAAAAAACGGACAGAGGTAAACATGCTAAAGATCTATCAATTTGATGAAGCAATCAAAATAATCATAAGGGACATAATGGCATGAAAAAGAATTTGACCTAACAGGAATTTACAGTGGATCTAGCATGTTTGCGACACATCAAAAAGCATGCAGACCAGGATTCAGGCATTGTTCTTAGGTGTTTTTAGTAAGATATTGATCTGGCAGTGAAAGATGGAGTAGCAGGATTAGCACATATACAATAGCAATGGTCTGTGAGCTGATGACAAGCATGCTTTTCAAGTTTGGTAAATGGGCGTAAGTAAGTATCCCTACCGAAGTCCGAATTAACTCAAGTCCGAAGAGATTAGCTTTCGGATTATCCCTACTTAAACCTACTTTCTTCGCATGAACAAAGGCCCGATACAGAGTTGATATTGCGTTTCTATAAGTGAAATTATACATGAAGTTTAAATTCTATAAAGAAAGAAAAAAAAAAAAAAAAAAAAAAAACCCAAAAACGAGAAAAAACAAAAACCCAGAAAAAACCCACTCAACACACATACAAAACATACAAAAAAAAAGTGTTTGGAAATGTACACAGTACAAACAGATAAATTCCATAAAAACTCTTATTTTTCTCGTGTCAAAAGACCACGGAAATAGACAGCAAAAACAAACAAAACAGACTAAACCGTCTAAGGAAGTTACCCGTTTAAAAAATTAAAAGCCACCCTCCCAAAATGAAAGTGGTTAGTTATAGAAACGTAGGAAATTCTTTAAAGAAGAGACGGTAAAAAACAAACCACACACAAAAATTCGTAATCGAGCAGTAACGTTACATCTACTACTCGTAATCAAAATTGTCATCTCCGGGTGTAAAAATCGTAACTCCGTGACCTTTGTAGGCGATGGTTACAAGAGCTGATTGCGTCTT
>JAMKCH010050054.1:0-10052 GCA_023653785.1 Ophioderma brevispina
ATTGTAATCTGTTTTTACAAAATGCAATACAATGAGCATTTGCGTCATTTCCAAAAGGCTAAGAGCACTTTCAAAATAAACCTTACTACTACAACCTAAAAACTACATTTGAAAGGTGCATCATAAAATACAAAATATACAAACTGAAAAAAATGATTACGGAAACAAGTTTTGAGAGATATCGGTAGATGACGATTGTCTAAAATATATAGAAAGCATATTCCACTCTTTTGATGCAGATACTGTGAAAGTTCTTTCACCAGTTCTCTCTCTCTATATATATATAGTCGTAGATTCTGCGTAGTACTGGTATGATAAAATTAAGTCGTATAAAGTTGTTATACAGCAGTACCAAATAGTTTTAAATAATCTACACATTTTTTTTTCAGACCTGTGATCCTTTATGAAATATAAAGTAATGACCAGTGTTATTGTTTACAGAGTGTAACAAAGTGGACAAGCACAAGCTACAGACGCGCAAAAACTAGCACTGACCGCAAGTGGACAAACCAATTTATACATGAATTGAAAAACACAATAGCAGCTACTTGAGTTAAAGGCTGACTCAGAGATTTTCTGAGGAGGGCGCCCTCAATTTCCAAAAAAATCGTGTTTTTTGCATGTACATAATGCTTGTCCATATACTAATCACTGTGTGAAATTGCTCAGCTTAAATCGAATTCCTTCATATAGAAAATCACAACTTTGTTATAAAATTCCGGATCCGGAATTTTTGTTATACACAGTATACTATGGGACGTAATACTACACATAAATGTTTATTGCATCAAAACGAAAAATCCGAATCATCTCAAATTTCGGAATTGTGCATTTTAGGTTACTATCTTTAGTTCTAATTGACTATTTTTCATTATTACACAAAAAATAATATTTCGAAATCTCTGAGTCAGACTTTAAAGAGACACTGACACATTTGAAAAATAGGGCGCCCTCTAGATTTTTTAATTGATATTTTTACATGGTTGTAAGGCCTCTATATATATTAGCCCTCACCTGAAATGATTAAGACCAAATCAGCGTCCTTATGGTTAAACTGAACGATTAATTAATGTCGCCGGCGACATTAATTCAGCAGACGACGGAAATGGCGAAAGCGGCACTGGCACATTTTCACACAATATGAAATGTCTTCAATTTGCTCTCAAATGATAGTCTAGGCCATTGGAAGAATAGAGATACATTTTACACATAAAAGTAACATACTCAAAAAACAGATAGGGACGTTTTAGAGGTTAAAGACATCCAGTCAATTTGTAGTCTAACTTGTAAGTTTTTCCATAACTTTAATCAACAAATGTGTATATTACGTGCTTTTTCTTGTTTTAAACGCCATTTCCGTCGTCTGCTGAATATATGTCGCCGGCGACATTAATTATAAAACATTCTGTTTACCCATAAGGACGCTGATTTGGTCTTAAAGGTGCATTTCGTGATTTCAGCAGCTTCTGTTTTATTCATTGATCACTGGATATGCTTGAGAAAAGCTCATTCCCAAAATTTGAGCTGATCCCGATCTTGCGCTTTTGTGTTATGAGCAATTGCTCGTTTCCCACGGTCCCATAGGCTACTGTGCTGTAATTTCTGTCCGTTTACGGACAGAAAATACAAAATTGCGAATTTCTTACAGATGCGACCGAATTTGCACATAAGATTGGGCGCACGTGGATTACTAAGGCTAACGGTTCAGATGATATAAAAATCTCAACATCTTTTAGGTAAGTCGGGGGGACGAGGCTGTGGATCACGAAATGCCCCTTTAATCATTTCAGGTGAGGGCTAAAGTATATAAAAGCTTTACAACCATGCAAAAATATCAAGTTTGAAAAATCTTGAGGGCGCACTATTTTTCAAATGTGCCAGTGTCTCTTTAAATTTTGAGTTGAGTCGCTCTTGTTGAAGAGTGGGGGTTTCCGTAACCTGACCATCTGACACACTTTTTTCTGACACAGGTTTCCGAATTCATAAATATGTCAGAAAAGTCAGGGGAGCGCGGCCAAGAAATCCCAATTTCAGACGTCGCCATTGGTTTAACACGTAAAAGTGAAATCTTGACGAAAAATTATAATTTGTCAAGGAATATTTTCTTATTCCAAAACTCCACTGGAAGGGTTATTTATGATTTTTTTTATTAATAACGAACGAGGACGAGGTCGTATGTGGGTCATGGGAACACCCATGACCGACCCACATCAAATACCGCTACCTCACCTTTCCCAAAATTTCAAATGTCTCTTGATTGCTAGTGTTGCATCATATTAACATTTCTTTTCCGTGGAATTGGACATTGGAGCTGGTTAAATGTACCTTAAAGGGGCATTTTGTGATCCACAACCTCGTCCCCTTGTCTTACCTTAAAAGTTGAGATTTTTATATCATCTGAACTGTTAGCCTTAGTAATCCATGTGTTCCTAATCAAACGTGCAAATTTGGTCGTATCTGTAAGAAATTTGCAATTTTGTATTTTCTGTCCGTAAACGGACATAAATTACAGCACAGTAGTCTATGGGACTGTGGGAAACAAGCAATCGCTCATAACACAAAACTGCAAGATAAGGATCAACTCTAATTTTGTAAATAAGCTTTTCTCAGAGATATGAACAATGAATAAAACAGAAGGTGCTGAAATCATGAAATGCACCTTTAAAACTTCCATTTCGACTACTTCATGACATAAAATTTGGGATCCCAACATTTTTGCACAAAAAATTCCCCGTATTTAAAAATAGTGGTGTTCTCAGCTATACCACTTGGTAACTTCACTACAACAATTTCCAATGTAATAATGCCAAAAACTACAAATTCAACCAAAATTGAGGGCGATGTTTATTTACAGTCTGAAAAAAATGACTGATATTTGTTTGAATATTAAAATCTTAAATATTGCTTATATTAAATATGTATAGATGATAAAAACCGGCAGCATGCAACAACAAGGCCAATACATTCCCACAAACAAACATATATCAAAACCTCACTATTACTTTGTTGGTTAAAGGTGCTTGTTTTGATCGTCTTTGGGACCCTTTGATTTACCTGGAAGTAGTATCAATTTTGATATTAGATTAAAGGCCGTATTTTTCTCATTGTCTTCCTGAAATTCTTGCAAGTTGCCCCTCTGGCTCGAAAAAGCGGGACGATATGGACATGCATTTTCATCCTCCTTCTTAGGGGAATTTCTACCAATTTCAGCCTAAATTTGGGCAAAATTAAAGTAAATTCGGTAATTTCCGCGCGCTAAGCGCACATTTCGCCAAGTTCAAACTTAATTGGAACAACCCATCGGGGCGGGACAACTTGGGAATTTTGCCCCCTCTGGATTGACTGCCTCAGTACGCCACTGTGGTTAACCAGCACAGTAGTGAAAAGGGCGTTGCCCTATGCATTATCGCGTCTAGTATCAAAACTGCAAGTTTGTTTCCCACGGTGCCTGGTGGCCTGTGTATACAAGTGTCAGGCTCTCATACCAAGTAGATAACACAATACACAAAAATCAGAACAAGTACCTTTGAAATGACTGTCATATCCAAAGTTATTTTTAAAACATGCTACATCTCCCATGAGCTGAATAAACATACAAAACTATTGGATAAAAAGCATAGCGAGAAGATGAGTCAAAATAAGTTATAACTTGCCAAAACAGCAAATAATAAAAACATACCTTTAAAATTGTATATACCAATTTGGTCATTCCAATATCTAGCACTACTCTTCCAATGTATTTAACATTTTACTGTGCCATATTCACTCATACCAGCTGTTAATTAATTTTGTGATTTGTAGTGTGATAACACCTGTGCGCAGTGCTAAACTTTGGAATAATTACAATCAAAGGAATATTGCATTGCATTGCAACTTGTTAATCTATGAGCCAGAAATCCTTCTCATAATGCAATGAGCAATGCAAACCCCAAATTTGTGCATTTTTTTACTTTTTTCGTCTTAAAAAAACGAGTAATTTTTTTCTTGGCAGAATTGATGTTTGTTACTTTCAGAACCACTCCTGGCTCGGCACTAAGTCTCTACTGGCTCACTGGCTGAACAAAGTGTTTTCCTTCAACAGGTAAATTTACCACTGCTACCATAACCTACAGATTAAAATTAAAGAAAATATTGATCAAATTTATAGAAATAAAAACATAACAATTACAATATGACATTGTACAAAATACAACTATGTATATATAAACTTTCAATACTGACTTACGGTATTAGAAATTAAGTAAGATGGTATGAACTTCATACTTACTAGAGTATAATGACAAACATTAGGAAATACTCGAAAATTTTACATTAAAGTTTAGTTCATATACCCTTTAATTATAGCGTGAACACCTTATGTGGACACCACACAGATCAATTTAAAACCTGTCAAATTTAAGAATAATAATATGAATCAATTTCATTGTCATTGTCAAAAATTATCTGTAACATTATTCAACAAATTGGGGAAAACTCGGCAAAACTAAAAGCACCCACATGTAGTACACTCATAAAATGGAGCATACGGAGGCTTTTGCTTATTTCTTATTGGTTTTTATCATGTACATGAAATAATTAATACAATAAATGTACTCTCTAAAGATGACAAGGGCCAGTATGGTACATTACCAACCAGTATGGTACATTACCAATGGACACATGTTATATGTTTGACTGTTTGTACCTGCTTTCTTCAATTGATTGCTGGATAATCCCAAGTCATGGGCATAATATACTCCATTCTTGGTGGAGGACGGCAGAGCTCTTTTGCTTGTCTTATAATGTCATCACTTTTGCAGGGAAAGTGGAAATCCTCAAGAAAATGTTGAAAGATCTCTCTATTCCTTGGGTTCTCAATTTGATGTTGATGACTCAACGGTGGCCGCTCTCTCAAATACTTTTGCACTGGTACTTCTGTAGATAGAGTGCTGTATATTCAAATTGTGTTATAGACAGAGAAAGTTGTAAAACTTCATCTTTGACTATTCAAATCAAACCCAAATAGATAATGTGCACACAGACACACACACATGCACACAGACACACACACAGACATATCACACAAATGCAGAAAGATTTAACAAAATCATTTTCGAATGTTATATAGTGTCTTTAAACATATTGTTTGTACCTTGACTGCAGTCTAAGTCCCGGTCTAAGTATTCTGGATCTGGTTCCACTTGGTTGTCCTTGGATGGATCTGGAAAGCTTATCTCTATTGCTTGTTTGTTGTTCACCTGATCGAGACTTGGGTAGAGCACGCTTCTCCTCTTCTGTCACTCTGCTCGTAATAACTGGAAGGCTTTCTTGGTAATCACTTGTGGTACCATGATCATTTGATGTGGAAGTTTTTCTGATCTTTGATAGCCTTCCTAGCTGCAATATTTTATCGTCACTTAAATTTGGAAAACCAACTGCAGGTAGCTGGGCTTCAGAAGCAGTTAGATGACTATTTTGTCCAAATTGGGATTCTTTGCAGCATTCATTGTAGTTGATATTATTCAGCAAGTTTTGAGGAACACCATTGGATTCAGGAGGCATTTCATTGGTTGCATCTCCTTGGAAACCATCTTGTACTTGGTGAGAGATGGAAGGGCATCCTGGAAGTGCTGTGACCTTTGAATTGGTTATCACAGTTGTGGATATTTTGCATGCACCAACATTTTCAGATTCATGTGCAAATGGGTTTTCTTTAACAGATCCTCTGACGACTGTGATATCTTGATTCTCAGGACGACCAACTGGAATTGGTTGTGACCTTTTCTGTATTCCATAGGTTGTTAATTGACGATCTCTGATAAAAAGCTGCTTTCCCTCCATTTTGCGGTAGTTTCTTATGAATGATATAAGCCTTTCTCTCTGTGGGCTTGCTTGATTTTGTATACTCCAATCAGGATCTTGTGGCCAGTGATTGAATTGCCCGCATGATATGTCGCAGATGCCTTTATACAGTTGACATAAGTATGCTGTTGGTATTTGTCCAGTTGCCTTGCGCAGTTGTTTTCCATGAACATTCTTGTGGAATTTCTTGTTTCGTTTGATCTGCTTTGATGTAGACTGTACAGATATACTAGAACCCTGTTTATTGCCACCAAGCTTGTATGTGAAACAGAGTTTTCTAGCAGTAGAGGGTTTTGCCTGGAGTTGACCATATTTATGGCGTTGCTTTAAAGAAAGTGACTTGCTTGTCACACTTGTTGGAGTAGCTGATGAGGAATTACCGGTGGCCCATTTATCACTTTGTGTAGGCTGAGATGGAGTAATTCCTTCTTCATCATCTTTTTCTTCTTTGTCACTGTCATCACTCCCTTCATTATCACCATCATTGCCATCATTGTCTCCATTGTCATCATTATCACCATTGTCATCATCACTGTCAGCAGTTGTGTAAATATCAGTGCTGTTATCATCAGTGCTATCATTGCCATCATCATCATCATTGTCATCTTCATCGTCATCATTATCATTGTCATCGCCATCGGCATCATCATCATCGTTATTGTCATCTTCATCTTCATCATCATCTTCATCTTCCTCCTCCTCATCATCATCACTTTCATTGTCATCACTGCAATCATCATCACTTTCTTTGTCATCACTGCCATCATCATCATCACTGTCATCACTGCCGTCATCACTGTCATTATCACATTCACCATCAATATCATCATTGTCATCACTGTCATCATCATCTTCATCATCATCATCATCATCACTTTCATTGTCATCACTGCCATCATCATCAACATCATCACTGTAATCGCTGCCATCATCGTCGATTTCAGTATCACCATTGTCAGCACTGTCATCATCTCTATTACTGTAAATATCACTGTTGTCATCACTGTCATCATCATCTTCATCTTCATCATCATCATCATCATCACTTCCATTGTCATCACTGCCATCATCATCACCATCATCACTGTCATCGCTGCCGTCATCATCGCTGTCATCGCATTCACCATCAATATCATCATTGTCATCACTGTCACTGTAAATATCACTGTTGTCATCACTGTCAGCATCTTCATCATCATCGTTGTCATCATCACTGTAATCGTCGTCATCATAATAGTCAATATTATGAACACCATAATTTTTGTCACAATCAGTGTCATCACCACAATCAATGTCAACATTATCACCACAATCATTGTCATCATTATCACTGTCACCATCATCATAATCTTCCATTTCCTCATCACCATCACCACTGCTCTTGCTTCTGTGTTCATAGTTGATATCACCACCATCACCAACATTTTCTTCAACTTTGTTAGAATTGTTGCTGTCATCAATATTTTCTTCACGAGGGAGCCTGGATTCACTCTCACTGTTATGATCACATTCATTTCATTCACTGCGTTTCCGTTGTTTTCACTAAAATTTTGTAGGGTGCTGTCTGACTTTGATCCTTGATTTTGTTGCTCTATTTCTAAGGTTTCCTCCCATTGTGGTAGAGATGAGTGCTCTGCTTTTGACTGATTGAATGCATGTTTTACATTAAGATTGTGGCTGATGTTGTGTCTTTTCCTAGTAACTTTTGCTGTCATCTCATCTTCTCTTGCTTCCTGTATTAAGTTGATGTCATTGTCATTAAGCACTTGTAAGTTTTCAGATTTGCAGGCCCTGGTTGAAATCAGAGCACACACCTCTCCATCAGTTCCTGCATCAACATCACCTCCATCAGCAGTGCCTCTTAGTATGGGCATATTTCCCCTTTCATTGCACAGAAACTCTCCTTCCTTTGGCTGAACTCCATCTGAGAACTCAGATGGCATGCTTGCTGTAAAGCATTCCTCTTGTAAAGCTTGGGAAGCATCATTCTTGTCTAGTGCTTGACTAACTTCCTATTTTTTTATTGACTCTTGCCCACTTTCTTGCTGCTTGCTAGAATGTTCACGAGCTAATCTTGCTTGCCGCAGAATTCGTTTGTTTTTGCTGTTTCGGCAACTTCAAATGCTGAGGATATTCATTGAAAATTTGAAACCCTTTTTAATGCTTTCATCACAGATTTGCCATCACCAGATGCCCTTTCTTTGGCTTTGACTGCATTTTTGTGATATTTTCTTTTCAAAGAACTTGTCAAGCCCAGTTGTCCAATTCAGTGATTGCTACTGTTAAATTACAATGATCAGCCTGGAAAAGTTCAATGGAGTTGATTGCAGTTCCATAAGAAATGCTCGCAAATGCACTGACACACCCTGAACTCCATTGTCTTTCCTGATCCCAAAACGGGTGTTTATGAAACCTTTAAACAAACCAGCGAATGATAAATATCATGATTTCAATGTTGCTTTGATGATTTCCAATTCATAAATGAAGCTTAAACTTTGTTTTAACTTAAATGATGTGGGACTTATAAAGGTATTTTTCTGGAACGACAGAAACAAAAGGATTAAAACAATCCTTAAGTAAGGTGGTTGTGCCACTTATTTATGGTGGTTCTCTAACTATGATATGGAAGGGCATGGCACTGATGCACCTACACCCTATCAAGTACCTGGGGACTTGGGAAACAAACTTGCGGTTTGATGGTATGACGCAATAATGCATGTTTGCAAAGCCCTTTCAATACTGTTCTAATATTGATGGTTAAACGGCGGTTTTTTGTTTTATTTGCTTTAGAATGAAATGGATTTGAGGGGGGCTCAAATTTCAGGACGACAAGGAAAAATATACGGCCGTTCAATTGATATCAAATCGATATTTCTTCCGGGGGTAAATCGGGGTCCCAAAGACGATCGGAGACACGCACCTTTAAAATATAACTCATGGTTTTACAGAATTAAAATACTGTAAATTAAACTTCCAAGATCCCCCTGGCAGGGGGAAACTTGGAATGAAGCTCATTAGCACAATAATGATGATACCTGCATGGTCATTGCAAGCACCACGTACCCACTACCATGTGTTTCATCAAATTTGACTTGGATCTTGTAGAAGGTCACCTTTGTAGTACGAGGAGCAAAGCAAATATGCAAATGAGCTCATTAAGATGCACAAATAATGATGGCAGCAGTGCATGTGATAGTACTGGCTTGCCGGTAGTACCGGCACAATCATGAAAAAAAGTTTGGTACCCTTTGTTTCGATTTAAGGAAATATTGACCCCCTCTCCCCAAGTCAATGTTGATTTGGTTCGAGTCATGTTGTCAGCAGCCACGCCAGTCCCCCACATTGATAAATGGGGGTTGGGAAAATTTTGGTAAAGGGGAAAACCTCTGCTTTCTAAAGATCTATGACTTACCCAAATTCGCTCTCATTTGTGATCATGGGAATGGTTCCAATATAGTGGATCGAAAGTGTGACCCAACATTTTTTCCGAGGATTGTCTGAGTCAAATGCAAAAAAACATCTAAATTCACGTTTTTGAACTATATTTTAAAAACTAAACAGATATAGATACCAAATTTTTAGCTTTAAGCACAATTATAGGTAGCACTCACGTATCTTTTTCGCGGGCAAATTACATGCCATACGGTATCGGTCATAATATGTCTTGGAAGATTTTTACCCCGCCACCACACACACTCAAAATAAATAACCCAAACCAAAAATAAAGTAGTTTGTTCATATTGTAAAGACTTGCTCTCCAACTCCTAAAGTGAATATGGAAATGTGTAGGTTATGAAGTAATTGAGAGCTTTTTTAATATTTCAAAATAAATTAATTGAAGCAGAATAAACAACCGTGTTCAGCATGTTGATTTCATTATGAATACCAAATTATTTTAAAACTATCACCGGAACTGCCACAACACCAAAGTAATGAACAAATTGATCGTCAAATAAAATATGCAGTAAGATGGTTGTACACGTAAAAAAAATAGTATAACATTAATACTTAAAAAAAGTAATCATCGCATGATCCCGACCCCTCAACATGATAATTTCGAGTCCCTTCTATACCACTACTCGAGACTGTTCGAAGAACACGGCTGTTGGTTGATTTTTATTCTCTCCCTCCACCTGGAAGTGTGAAGGATCTAAAAATCTCGCTACATAAGTCTCCCAATTAGAGACACTTTTAAATACTTGCCTTCTTCA
>JAMKCH010050055.1:0-10929 GCA_023653785.1 Ophioderma brevispina
AACCGAACTGTTTGTAACCGATACGTATTTCCAATGGCTCGAACCTTTATTTTTAAAGTAACTTGTTAAAACTTCAGCTTGCTAACCCTATACAGACATAACTAGGCCTGACAGATTTGCAATTCGACGAAGAATCACGAATCGAATTCTCCGCAGGGATTCTCGTCGCACCCATGTATGAGAATCAATTTTCCCCATTGAATCGTGTATTAAAGTGTTGTCATTTCAAGTAATTTGATTCTCAGGCAAACTCTGACGACTTTGCATCCCTGCTAGAACTGCTAGAAGCCAGAGCTAACAACCCCTAGTCTACTACCGAATCAATTCCAGTCCAATGTCAAGCTATGTCATGTAAATTTATAATTGTATTATGTCTCAAACTATGACCGTTAATCTTATTTGTTTCTTTTTTTTTAACATGTCATGTACATCATTAGTTTAAAGTATTAATATGAGCGATGTAGCACAAGCAAGTCTAGAATATGTCGACAAAGGTGAGCACGATAATAGTTGCGTACAGAGACGGAAGGAAAATCTTAATTTAGCCTCCATAACATTAAGTTAGTAAGTTAACAATAATCTATAACTAGCGGTTGCCTGCGCTTTGCGCGGGCACCCGCTAGCTGATTTGAATTGGAGCGGTCACTAAACGGTTGATCACTCTTCCATAAACGCAAAACTTCAGAGCATTCTTTTCTCCAAGCCTTCTCCCTTATTTCCTTTTGTTATTCCTCAACTGTTGTTAGGTCATAGCTTGTCAAAAAGATTTGGCCCCTATGGTCAACATGAGCTATGAAGCCCGTCAGGTGAACAGTTGCTACCGCTACCAATGTGCGTGCACGCACTCCCAAAGACCCCCAGTGGCGGTCCGCTTGGGAGAAATTTGAGGTAAAATCGTGAACTTGGTCAGCATGTTGCATGGGAAATCATGAAAAATCCGTCGTTTTTGGGGCGCTACCCTCCGATCGGGATGAATTCTTCCCGGATCGGGCTGACTTCCCCCTCTGAACGCGATGCACTGTTGCATTGCCCCTCAAACTCGGCCTACGGGCCCACTGGGCCTGTGTCCGCATGGGTACCCTTCTCTAAGTGGCGGGGCCGAGAGGACCAGCATCCATAGATGGATACTACGCTACTCCCCTATGAACATGTTGAAGGGGGGGCCATTTAGTTGATGACGCGGATGTTAGGCTGTTAACACATTTTCAAACCAATGATCCTATATTTTTTTTAAGATGTACTGTCGCTATCCAAAGAGTCCCATTTTTCGACAATTTTGAAATTTTTCACCCAAAACCTTTAATCTTTTTGAAAATTTGCAAACTGTCACTCAAAGACCCCCCTTTTTAACATTTAGCAAAATTTATGGTCCATTTGGCTGCCTTTTACCAAAAGACCCCTGCTTTGACACATTCCTCTATCACCGAATGCCCCGACAGCTTTGAAAACCACCCAGCCCGAAACCCATGACATATATAATCACTTTCATACGTGTTCCCGATCGAGGTGTTATTCATTTTAAAAGTGCCGTTTCGTGCAAAATACAAACAAAAATAGTTATTTGAAAGATATTTCAAACCTGAAATTATAACCAAATTACAGTATTTGTGCAAATTCTTGTTCTTCCGGGCACCGATATAGAGCTTGAGATGGTGAACGGCATTCTTATATACTTTGCTCCTGGTGCCATTCTGTTATCTGTTTCTCGGCAGTGCGTGCGCCGAACTTCTTTTTCTTTTTAGGAAATTTCGGAGTGGTGGGGGGTGGGTGAAGAGTGAATTTTTAGGCAGGGCCGTACGCAGGATTTTTAGGGGGGTGCGGGTCTTCGAAAAAGTGGACGCTTTGGGGGGAATGGACATAACCCCCCTAACAATGGCCTTTTTTGGACGTTTTGTTGAACATCTCAATCTCATCACCACAAAAAGAATAGAGAGAAAACAGAAATGGATTTTTTTCTTGTTAATAAAATTAAGTTTTTGTTTTTTTTTTTTTTTTTTTTTTTCGTTGGATTATTTTTTTTTCGTCATATTTTTCTCTTATTTTGGACCTTCTTATTAAACCAATATGGCAAAAAGTGACCTTTTCCCTCCCCCCCGGCGTACGGGCCTGATTTTTAGGAGAAAACAATCCAAAATTTTGCAGATTTGCAACCAATTTGCCAAATGTGTGTTGTGAATTTTTTGGCCGCAAAATCGCTGTCGGGAGCAACATCTCAAGATAGGCTGCGCCATGCATGGACAAATTGTTAAATAGTGTTAGGTTTATTCATCTCAAGAGAACTATTTAATAAGAAGATGTTTGGGTTGACCATGGTTATAGAGGAACCAAGATGAACATATCATTCAATCATATTGCGCACGATGCACTGGACTGAAAACACTCTTTTAAACGGACTTGAATGACCCTAAAAGTTACTCAGGCTCATGTCTACGATTGAACCTAGTGTTTAAATTGCGTTAAGAGGTAACAGTGCCAAGTCTTCATAAACAATTAACATTAATTAGACCTCTTCAACTTTACATCATAAAGTCATGCACGACGTTCATTGATTTACCGTATTTAAGCGACCAAAATAAATTCCCCTTTACTCGGTTTGGCCCTTTCTTGAGCCGGACTGTGGTTTATACGGTCTATACGTGTTTGAAATGTTTTTTTTCGCAATTTATAAACGACGGCACCACAAATTCAGAAAATGTTATTTTATTGGGTGTTTCAAGAAAATTTTAAGCTAGACAATTATCAAAATTCTCTGCAAAAATCCTGTTGAGGATACATCATCATCGGAATGCCTTCACACACTGACTGTACCACATTTTAGCCTATAAAATGATTATGTGATGTCATTATCATTCGTCCTGGACAGCCTTTCTTGCGCATATAGTACAAACAATTTTTCCATGGACGGGAGTGTCCGGCCGGTCAGTTATTGCATTCCATGATTAAATAGGTTTACGCCCGACCAACATGCTATTAATGCAGGGTGGAGTTCTCAATTATTTTAGATAAGGGCCAAAGAATGCTGAACATATCTGAAAGTTCCCTACTTGAGGGCCTACCCTGATTTCGTATGTTTCCTTTATATTTTTGAGGCAAGTGAGGGCCAAAATCAATGGTTGCCGGGCGACGTTGGCAAATGGGTCGCATTATTGAGAACCCCTGAATAATGACCTGAAACGAAAGTCTCAATTATTGCATTAATATAGAGTAACTTTATGATGAAAATTTAAGCCAAAAATTTTCCAAAATTTGCGCTAAAAGGTCAAAAAATTGAAGAAAAATGGCAACATTTTCACGGTTAATCTCGCATGGTTATGGCTAGCATGGTTCACCTTTTTCGGCAAAAAATCATATAGATATGGGCCCCCTACTTCAGATCTGGCGGCCAGTACTTACCGTCCGTCCCTACCCAAACCAAACTTGAGATCAGCCCACGAGAAATTTTTTGTCATATACTCTTTCATTTTTAATTGTATCATTGAAAAATTAAGGTTCTATTCATAATATATAGTATAGTATTTGCTTTATTTCCAAATTGCAGCCAAATACTGTAGTTTCTAATTATTCACATTATTTGCCTGTAAATGGCTGTATATTACAGTGTGTGTGTGGTAACAACTTATGACTAATTGTGCAATGTTATACACCATGCATGTACACCGCATTTCACGTGATATGTCACCTTGTAAAACAATAGAGTAACAATGTTGCAGCCATGTTGCAAGAACCTGAAATATAAATGCTAAAAATACAACATAAGATGTTTTTTTTTTTCCTGCTGTGTTTTTCTGTTGGTGTCTTTATTTGCAGAACCTTGTGAGAAAATATGACCAAATGAAAACTCAGCCCCTTTTTTACACATACATGAAAACCGGTAATGACAAATAGGATTACGTACACTCTATCATGTTTGACAGTGTTGAAACCCCCCCCCCCCCCCCCCCCCCCCCCCGGTTTTGAAACATTTCATTGTTCAGCCTTCATGACGATGTTTACTAAGCCCTTTCTTTGTTGTGACTCGGTTTGTATTTTATGCAGAGACTTTTCATGCCACAACATATTGACAAAAAGAAATTGATTGGCATAACACATTAATCGCGACAGACCAAGGTTGCCTTGTAGGTGAGGAATTAGTGTACACCAGTACCACCATGACATGTTCTGATTGCTCCCCCACGCGATCAGGCCCTGCACGCGCAATAAATGGTCTTGACTGAAACCCAAAGGTCACGATTTTGCAGCAATTCATTCATTGCATCATTAGGAAATCTTCAAATTAAAATAAATAAGTATCTAAATCAATCTTGACTGTTTGCAGTAGCAGGCTTCTTGTTTTTTCATCACAGAATTAAATAATTCTTGAGTGAGATTAGCACAAAGGTCAAACTCACTGGAAGCAATGTCATTCAAATGTAAGCCACGAACATGAATAATAACTACGTACACGGGACGAAGGTGCCCTCATTTTTATTAATTACGTATTTACTCTTGTCACCCCACCGGAATCAATACGCATTGAACTAGTGTTTACCAACACGTTTTTTTGCAATTTCAATGAAATTGATCATTATCGCAGTTTGAACAATGTGAATACATAAACCCGAGCTCGCAAGTCACGATGGGTAAGGGAATCATCCTGAAATAAGCGGTACACATTTTAACATGGCGGTCAACATGGCCGACCTTCCTGGGTCAACACAGTCACCTCCAGGGAAAACAAAATGGCGAAGTTCGATCTTATAGTATAGAACTAGCGGTGCCCGCGCTTCGCGCGGGCAAACCGCTAGCTGATTGAATGGGGCGGTACAATAAAACCGGTATCAGTCTTTTCTTATAATGCAAACTTCAAAAAGACTATCAATTCATAATTTCTCCAACTTTTCTCACTTTATTTGTTTGCTAGTATGGGTTAAGTCAAGAGCTGTCGAGTTTAGGCCCCATCTCAACATGAGCTATGAAAGCCAGGTGTGTGTAAACTTTACGCAAAAATTATGTGCAAGCCAAGGAAATTCGCATGCACTCCCAAAAGAACCACCAGTGTCGTATCTGGGGGTGCAGGGTAAGGGCAACTCAACGGTGTTCAAAAAGGGAAATAAGGGAAGCTCTCTTGGGAGAAAGCGAGGCCGGTACAATCAGAAATTTTTTGGTTGTGGAAATCATTGAAAAATCAGTCGGGCGAATTGACCCCTGACCGGGTGATTTCCACCGAACACGTTTTTCCTCCCTAGACTGATGCGACGCCATTGGCCATTCTCTAAGGGCGCCGAGGGGCCAGCACCTATAGGCCCTGGGATCTTTGCTACTGTCAAGGGGTTACCAGGGTGCGGGGGGGTTTGTGTTGTTCCCATTTGTTGACGTTCTTAGGCATATTATGGTTGTTTTCACCCAGCATCATTGTCACCCAATGGCCCTGGATTGATTGGAAAATTTACAATCATAATCCAAGAAGATTCCCATTTTTTCGACAATTTTAAATATTTAAACCCCAAAGAACCTATACTTTTTAGAAAATGTTTGCCAAATTTTCAACCCAAAGAACCCTTCTCTTAAAAAAATAGCAAATTTCCAAGATGGGAGTGCCCCGGGTATTGTGCCGAAGGAGCAATAATTTGCGCAGAGCTATAGAGAGACAATGGCATTCTGTAAGTCGACTGTACTCCTGGTGCCATTTGCAGTCTTTTTTATTTACCTCGACACCAATTCTTTCTTCCCTTCCCTTGCATGACCCTTTCGTCGTCCTTCTCTTGTGCGCTTTGATTGTTTCTCCTCGCAGTGGCGACACGGGCACCAGACTTCTTTGTCGGGGTGGGGGGTTGCCTTTTCTTGTGTTAAAAATTCACGTTTCACTATGACAAGCTGCTTCAATGTGCTAAGTCAAGAGCTATCAGTGATTTTTTCTCCAACATTAGCTATAAGGAGCCAGCAGGAGAAAAATTTACTGCCATTGAGCCAGCCAAACAGAACACTCCCATCCAAAGACCCATCAGTTACGTAAGTGGGGTCGGCAGGAAGGAAGGCAGGAAGGAAAGGTCCACGAAGTGACTTAGTCAATCGCGGGGAAATACGGGGGGGGGCCTTGGAAGAAAAGAAAGAAATTGGGGAACAAATCAGGAATGTTGAGGCAAAATGGGCCGTTTTGGACGCTACCTTCCAATCAGGACGAATTTTCCTTGACCGGGACTTCCCCTGACCGCGCTTTTGCGAAACCACAAGGTCTTATAGAGTAAATGGGTACTGTCCGGGGCGCACCTTTAGTGGATGAAAGCGGCCAATATTTATGACAAATAGGCTGCAAGATTTCAAAAAACAAACTGTAATGAGATAAATCATAATGATAGGTCTATGTAAATATAGGCCTACTCTTTGGCTGGAGGCAAGGCCGTAGGCAGGTTGGTTTTTTTTGTTGGGGGGGGGGACCTCGAAAAGTGGATTTTTTGTTTAAAATGGGATCAACCCATGGTCCTTTGTGAAAATCATCATCACCAAAAAAAGGGGCTTTCTTGTCAAAACTTCCCAAGTACCCCCCCTTCTCAATCTGACCGCCAAAATTTCCCAAAACAACATGGCAAAATTTGCCACATTTCCAAGAAAGTATGGCAAAATTGTCATACATTAAATCTCTGCATGGTTAAAGCTATCGTCATTTTCGTCAAAAATCACTATGGCCCTACTTCCAGATTCTCACGTCCGTTTCCCTCTACCAAACCAATACTTTGAGACCACGCAATATCGATATACACAGAAGATTGAAATCAATATTAAAAATTGGGATGAAGGAAAGTCGAAATCGTGTTTAATTACCCTTGTAAACAACCTCGCAGTCATGTTGCAAAAATCAGAACATAGGCCCTAATGCCTAAAATTACACTTTGAGGTGATTCTCTTTTTACAACTGCGTGTTTGTTTGATCTATTGTATTTATTTTGTCTTTTATATATTTTTGAGTAACAATATGACCAAATGATGAAACTCCACTTTTTACAAATACATGAGCTGTTTGGAAGATGTAGCCTTGGCTATACCGATAGTCGTGTTGATTGTCGCACCATCCAGATGTTGAGTCGCTGATGGGAAAAGAAATACGATCTCTAATTCTAATCATGTTACAGTATTTGTTACCTTTGTAAATTGCACTGTAATATTTACAGGTGGTGGAGTAACCACATTATAAGCTAATTCGCAATTGGAACACACGAATTCACGTTCTATGTCACCCTTGTAGAATAATATTGCAAAACCTGAAATTTATAACAATGCATACAATATAAAAATACAACATAAGATGCCTTTTTTATTCTGATGGTGTTTTTCGGTTAGTGTCTTTATTTGCGATATTTTGAGGAAAGGTTTGTATTAAATGACCCAATGACGCCGGCTCCAATTATAGACCAGTGTTAACAAGCTGTTAACATCCTACGCAATCTTCTGTGCCTGAGATCCATTTCCATGCGATCGTTTATGGCCCATAGTATTAAAACTTCTAACAGTACAATAGCCGAGTGTGTAACAATCAGGCCGACCTATGTCAAGATACCAGGCCCTAACATTTTACAAACATTGCTGTAACTGGTCTGTCCCGGGGTCTGACACGATACAGAGCCGGTAATGAGATAGGTTTATTACCATTTATTAACTTGTTTGGGCTTCAGGACTCGGCGATGTTTTGTATTTTATCAAGGGACCTTTAATGTCACCATATTGACACAATGAACATTGAATTTGCGTAACACAGTCAATCTTGAAGTGTTTACGCAATAATTTGCTGTTTTTGTAGTAATAGTATATACCATCCACCAGTTCGGACGTAGACTGGTACCATGCTGATCAAAGCGCTTTGCAGATAGTTAGAGCCGCGAGGTTAAAATTTATACGTTGCAAAAGGTTATAGGGCACCAGCGATATCCGCTTTTCTTGAGAGGGTCAAACTTACCAGAACACGAAATATATGACGTCTACAAACGAAAGTCACCGATTATTCGTCCAAAATAATACGAATGAGCATTATGAAATTAAAATACATAGAAAATCAATTCTTAAATTTTTGTAGTAGGTCTCCATGTTGTTTCTTTTTTTCACCAAGAAATAAATTATTTTACATAGATTATCAAAGAGGTCAACTCACTGGAGCAATGTCATAATTAAGCCCACGAACATGAATAATAAACACGTAACCCGGGACGAACACGGTACCCTCATTTTTTAATTACATGAAGTAGTTACTCTTTGTCACCCCCACCGGAATTCAAACGCATTAACTAGGTTTACAACACGTTTTAGGGGCTCCGACGGGCGCACCTATTTAGCTTGGCTTTGGAAGCTGTTACAGCCGGTCCGGTAAAAAGTACGGACATGCTGTTTCTAAAATTGAAAAAAAAGGGCGCGTAAATTAAACCCAGCGTTTGAAAATTCTCAAGAAGGGAATAATACCGAAAAGGATTTGTGGGAAAACGGTGATACGGTCGAGCGATGGCATGTTTCACTTTTCCTGTTTGCGAGGTATGATATTACCCGACAAAAAGTTTTCAATTTTTCGCCACGTTCTGTCGGTTCAGACCCAATTACGAGCATATTTCAAAACAAAACATAGTAACGACCCTCTGATGCAAAAATTCTCCATAGAACCCCTCGTTTTCCGGAGATTTTGAAATTAGTTTCATTTGCATGCATCGCTACGATGGCTCGGTAACGTTAACGCTCGCGCAGTACTAATTTAGATAAGATCTTCGCAGTTTGTGACACAGAATACACACTTTCCGGACCGTTGTAGGAAACTGTAGGCAAATTGGGGATCTGAGTTACATCATGAGAGAGGGCTGCAGAGCGAGTGTTCAAAATATGTGGAAATTAGATGAGGGAGTTTCTCGAGATACACGAGGACCTAAAAATCAATTTCTTTCGGCAGAGATTTAGTCAGAAGAAGTTCTCCATTTTTTCTTGTTTGCAATTTCAATGAACATTATCATCTATCAGCAGTTGAACAATGTTAAATACATAAGCCCCGAGCAATCGCAAGTCCACGACGATGGGAAGGGATCACCTAATCAAGAACGTTACACATTCCAACATGGCGGTCAACTTGGCGCCGCCGCTGCAACATGGCAGCCTCCAGGGGAAAAACAACATGGCGAGGTTCGATCTTTTATAGTATAGATACTATAGACGTACGGACACGGCTGTCGCTAAAACTGCGAAGCCACAGTCTCCATGCGATCCGACAATTTTTGGGGGATGGTTACGCGGGGCCGTTCCCAGGCCTACCCCTTCCGAGTGCTGGCAGCGATGTAGTGCATCGGTCGCTGCAAATGTGATTTGGATGTCGAGAGATTGCGTGTAAATAAGACCAAAAACGTTAATTGATTGCGTATTTTGCGTTTTGGGACCGCGGTGTGGTTTTGGACCGAGGTATAGGGTTATTTTTGCGTGGTTTGTGGTAATCGTCATTAGTGTATGCGAACAGACCGAAGGTTTGTGCTACCACGTTCCCAGGCCTCCCCCTTTGCGAGTGCTGGCGGTGATGTAGTGATTTGTTGCCGTAAATTGATTAAGATGTGGAAATTTTGGCTTGTAAATAACGACAAATCTTAATGCCTGTGAATCGCTTTTTGAGACCGCTGTATGGTTTTGGACCACGAATTGGGTTGTTTTGTTTTGTGGGGGTTGTGTGTATGTCATTAGGGTATCGACGCCGTGGCTTGGAGACTTGGGGGGGGGTTGAGATGACGTCATTGTTAGGAATAGCCATTGCTGCATTGCCAAGAGATTTTTCCTTATGGGATGATCAAAAATCAGTTGATGTCCCCTATAACGGAATCTGTAATGCACAAGTAGGCTGATCTTAATTATAACTAATACTCGATAAAGTACAATCTTTAACTATATCAATTTATTCTCAAACAATTTCAAATTACTTTCACCGTGTTAAGATTATCCAGAACTCAGGTAGACAACCATTTCACGTTACGAAACGTTGAGCTAACGTTCGCTGTGCCCAACTTTTTTGTACATTAACCGTCGGGTCTAAATATCTGCAAAGCGCTATGGCGATGAGTACCAGTTTTCCTCAGTACATGGTGACTAATAATAACTACCGCAACCCTGTACGCCCGTTGTTACGCAAATTCAATTCTTTGTGTCAATATGTGACATTTAAAGTCCTGAGAAATAAAAACACAGCGTTCCAGTGACCAAAAGGCCTGACCTTAAAGTTTTAAAATCTTGAGGGGAGGGACGTTAAACATGATGTAAAGAGCGTAGTTAAATACATAGGCCTGTTACAGGTTCATGTATCGTGTAAAAGGGGGCCGAGCTTCAATTGGTTCATATTTTACTCAATAAACGGTATGGGAAAGTAGGAAGGTGGAACTTGGAGAGTGAAAAGAGTACATGTTGGGAACGGGTGTGGGATGTGGGGATTAAGATAGAATGAGAAAAGGGTAACGCAGTAGATATAAAGAGAGGGGCGATGAAGGGGGCTCATGAGAGGGAGGAAAGGTGCGATGATGAATGGACTAAAAAAATATGCAGTTGAGAGGGTGTGTCCGAGAGGTGACGAAGGGATGGAGAAAGGGGGGGGGACAGGCGGAATGAGTAGGATGTTGGGGAGGAGGAGTAGGGGGGAGAGGGGGAACTCGAGATTAACCCACCGAAGTGTGGGGGGGATAAAAAGATCCGGAAAATAAAGACACGCAACCCCAACTCCCAGCGGAAAAAAAAACCTCGGCAAGATTTCCATATGTACCCCTTCGAAGTCTACAAGTAACAAATCTTTTTTTTATTTTTGGCCTGTAGGGTTATTGTAGTTTGAAATAAAAATAATTTGTTTCCTGTCAAAATCCAAGAGGTGGTACATATGGAACTCTTTTCCAAATCGATCTGGTTTGTAAAAAACTTTCAATATAAAAAATTGTAATTTTAACATTTTATTTCTGATTC
>JAMKCH010050056.1:0-31522 GCA_023653785.1 Ophioderma brevispina
CAGGACCCTCATAAAACCTTGACTCCGTGACACAGGCCTACGAGCCACGACCAATTCGACCCTACCTGGGACCCGCCTCCATGAACCGTAGCTGGGACCCACAAAAGGTTTGTCCACCCACAGCACACCCAACTCCCCCTCCACCGCGCGTCCCCCCCCCACACCATCCAAAAAAGTTACCCGCACACCCCCACCCGCCCCCACCACCCAGAACCAATGAGACCATAATGGAATCGTTACACTTAACAGCACCAGAACCAGCTGCCGGGCCCCCGGAACCACCACCAAAAATGTACTCATAAAACAACCAACGCCCCCCCACCCCCCCCCTCCCACCCACAACCACACGACCACAATGCTGGCAATCACAATTAGACCTCAACCCTGCGGTATATACATGTTCTGTCCATTATGAATTTCTGCAGTTTAAATATGGGAAACACTGTGTAATTCTATCCCAAAGTGGCTGGTTGGCCCAGTGTGGAAAAAATTCTGTTCCGTGACGTTTAAGTGTGTAGAAAGTATAGGATGGAGATTCTGAAACACATAATTAATGAAGGTGATAGGTAGTACACATGTGAAGAAAGGATCCTTTGCCAGTAACCAAGATTCCTCATGAAGAACAAATGTTTCCCTTATTTGTATTTATGACATGTATGTTATTTTTACTTGACGTGAAAAATTCACTTATGTTTGTGTGGTCACTGGGGTGGAAGTATCACGTAGCCAATGTCACTTGTCTAAGAGATTGTTTCCCTTTCGGTAGCACTCCTTGTCTATTTTCTCAGTGAGCATGGCATGAGCATGCAAAGCACAGCACTCTGTTTAGTTATAAACTTGTTGTCCCTCATGTTTAATTACACTCTCGGTATGCATTGAAATGCATAAGTCGCCTGGCTAAAGCATGATCAGTATTGTTCAGTGGCAACATGTTATTTGCTTTTGTACATGTGTCACATAACTTTTGTTGCTTTGTTGAAGCATGACAGTGCTCAATCAATCACCATGTGTGGCTGGTGCTGACATGTGTGGTGAAAATGTAACTTATGTTTTTTTAAAGCTAAAAATTGATAATTCTTTGTCAGGCATTTAACAGTGGAATTGGTTATACAGAATGCTAGCTCAGAGGTATGCCAATATGTTCAGCCCTGTGTAGTCTAGTAGTAATTTATGATTTGAACCAAAAACAAATGCAAAAGAAACACAATTCCAGGTTAATATACTGTGAAATTGTGTAAAATAATATATTAAAGTTACCAAATCAACTAGTGGAACATGTTGAAAACAAGGGGCCAAGTTGTACAGGGTAACAAATTAGATTGTCGGATATTGTTTACTGATGTTACCAATTTGGATTGAGCTACTCCTAGTTAAAAAAGGATAGTTGCCCTATCTATGAGTTATAGTTTCTGAATAGGCACCAAATAACAGTGCAAGGTCATCCGGGGTAAAATTATTTTAAAAAGGTTTTTTCTTTTTTTAAATTTTAATCTAGACTTTAAATTTGTCCCTAAGTAATGTAAATAGATTCTTTTGTTGAACATTCTATATAAAATTACAAAACCTATGACCGTGACCTGTATCCCAGTTTTACTTTTGCATTTCGAATATCATAGATGATGCAACCCAACCAGTTATTTTCGGTCCTGTTTTTTTTTTTTCCCCTTTTTTTACCATTTAGACAACAAGTGACAACAATTGTTGATAAGAAGGGATATATCTGAAATTACCCCCATTGTGACTTGAACCTATTTTGACTCAGAAACTATTGAATGCTAACTGCAGCAGGGCACAATACTTTTTTGTAATCCTGGAAAGGAACAACCACGTTGGCCATTACTTTCAAGCATTTTGATCCTTTTCATATTTTGATCCCTATAACCTTTACCCCTTACAAATATTAAATGTTCCAACTTCTTTAATTTTGTAAAACTTTTGATAGTTGTTTTTTGTAAAGGTTTTCTTATACAATTCTGGAGAAAATGATTCTTTGCAATTAGTTTGGGTGTTACGGCAGCATTCATTTCTATGTTGATTGGCCTACTGCTGATAGAATTTCAATGGCACAAGTCTCTCATTTCACAAACTTATTGATTGAATTTAATTACAAATATAAAAAAATCAAAACTCAAGGCACTACTGCACATTTTGTAGAGAGGTGATAACTAAATATGATGCCGAATTAAACAATCAGCAAGGCAAGACACTAAGGATGGAATGGATTCTAAAATTAAATTTATTGGAGAGTTGGTTACAATCCTCACATGACGACTGATATAAAAAAGGAAATAGTGAAGAGTTAGGCGGAGAGGCAAGGTCAAACAGGTCTGTTGAAAAAAGTGAGTATCATTTCGCGTTTCATTGGAGAATTGGCGTGAAATCTGCCTTATTTTAGAAATGACAATGTCTCTATGGATGTATGCCGTGGCTCCTCCACAGACGGATTAGCCAGATTGTTTTTATTTATTATTATATATAATATTAGTTTAGTAGTACTAGCCTATGTCGTATGGTAGGGGAAAATTGGCTATTGTTGTGCACTGGTACTTTGTGGGCTAAAATATGTGCAATGTCAGTAGTTTTTATGTGTAAGAATAGGATTTGTGTAGGGGGTTAACATGATCCTATTGAAATGAAATTTTCCAAATGTGATTTGTGAGATGGACTCAATGACACCCTCTGTACTCTACCCTACTTTGTTCACTCCACCCATTTTGGGAATATTTATTTTGGTGGGGCTAAATGATGACCTAATTTAGTGTTTACTGTATAGTTCATGCAGGCGACAGATTTCGGGCACAGTTTGGGGGAATGTTCATAACCCGATCCATAACTCTCTTAACACTTCATCAACAACTATTATTAATTTTTGAAATACGTTTTCATTATTTAGAGTACCATTTTAAGTCAAGATTCTCAAAAAGTATGCTGTTTGCCTCATTGCTATGTGTCCTTGTGATGTTACAATATTGAAAACACAAGACAATAAGGTGTGTGTGTGTCTGCATGTGTGCTGTGCATGCATGAAGTTTTTTAAGTTTTAAAAAACCATGCAATTTAGGACAAACTTCCCTCATAGCCCACTGCAATCCCTATAACAATACAAACGTTTATCAGACCACAATACCTTTAAACTATAGTTCCTGTTTTCTGCCATTTTGGTGAGAATGGAGCAGAACATTACATATCTTGGATTGGCTACAAGGCAACTAACCAAGCAAAGTAAATCACATGTCTGAAGTGTAGGTTAATTGCAATGATCTATTTCTTTGACAAAATTTCTGATCAACACACAAACCCTGAAAGGAATGGTGTAAAAAATCATGCAAGCATGGTGATGAGGGGCTTTATAGGACGTCTGTTCCAATGAACAACTCTGCATGAGGAGTTAATTTGATGGACCTGGGGAAAAACTACCAATTTCACTAGGTTGAGGTGACAGCCGGTCATTTACACCTGCCAGAAACTTGGGTTCTTAGAAACCGATTGTTCATGCAGCATTGAGTTGACATCATAACTGCATTGGAAGGTGTGACATAACACAACAGAATTGATTTGATGTAACAAGTATCAGGTTTAGGTTACTGCCACAATAAAATCTATAAGATATGCCAAGAGCAGTGAGACTCAATCAGAAATTTGTAGAGTTTAATTAAATTTCTCCTAAAATGATACCGCAAGCTACTTCCAAGCGCTTTTCTTACATAAGTTGAAACTCTAAACGTTATTGCCTAAAAGTGATTCTCAAAGTCAATGATCTACCCAAATGGTAGTTAATTCTAGTTTTTAACTCTTAGAAAGTCTTTATAGGCTTAAACTAATTAGAAGCACACACAAATTGCCGATCACTATTATGCGTATGATCTACCTGGGCACAACTCTTTCTTTTAATATACAACAAGTAGTAGCAATGGTAGTGCCATACATACATGCAGGGGGGGTACATTCCCCATAAATGCAGAAGAGGTGAAAGAGGACTTGCTCTCCAAAAAAATCACATAGCCACGCTAAATATCTAGTTTTAAATTCAACACTTAAATTCCCTAAAACTGATTTGGGAATAGATGTGAATTAAAGTTAAGGGGTCCCAAGTGTATGCAAGTTGCAGTCTCAAACAAATGTTACTGCAAACAGTATGTAGTAGGTGTATGTCCCCTTACGATGACACATACAATAATACTTTGATAGACACCTTATGCTTGACAGAGGAATGCACTATTTGTGCAAGACAACCTCACAGGCTCAGCTTGGGGACTTCGCCCTCAACACAGCTTTGGCGATCCTATCACATGGCGGACAAAATTTTGAGCAAACACTATCACCAATTTTTTATTTTTTGCTATTTTTTTAATACTAACTGATCACAAAAAGAAGACTAAACAGACAAAAATTCGTGTCATATCTATTATCAGTTGATTCTAATTTGCACTTTTTTCAATAGCCTACATCTATATGAAAGTTAACCATGAGAATTAGTCCCCATATTTTCCTAAAATTGCCAAATATATATTACTGTCTACCCTGAACGAAGAAAACCCAATTTTGCTACTAACTAAAGGATGGGTCTTTCACAACATTAATTAATCATAATTAAAATCTTCATAAAAGTGGGAAATATTCCTCCCGGGAGAAACCTTAGGTCCGTACACAAAGAGGTTAAACCCGGTCTAACTTTTAGACCTGGTTAAGTGTAATTAAGTTACACCAGAAAAGACATTTTCCTTGCATTAATATGATGTATTTGTATTCATTTGAAATTGCATTTTAATCTTTGAAATGGATGTACTTTATGAAGAAAATGGTAAATAACGTTGATTTTGGACAATAAACTATTTTGACTTTTACCCCTGTTATCTTAAAACGTCTTGTGCATACGGGACCGTAAAGTTCAGTTTAAATATAACAAAAATATGGACCGCCTGCCTTCGCGTTGTAAAGTGATAGGCCTCCTAGACCCTGATATGTTGACCTTTGACTCATAAACAAATGAGATTGAATGTAAATCTCCATAAACAGGTTTGGTTCCAATTTGAACTTCAACTTTCATTGAGTCAATTTTACCCATTTTGTATCTTACAACTTGACCTCACTGACCTTTGACCTTGGCAGTGACCTATGATTGTCATAAACAAATGGTGGATCCATTGAAACAGGGTCTTGACTAAGTTTGGTTCCAATTCGAACTTCAATTTCAATTGAAGTCAATTTTACATTTTCAGCCTAGGCGTAAACTTGAACCTCACATGACCTTTGACACTTGGTTTTGTGACCTTTGACCTCATCAACGAATAAGGGAAACCATGTTGCAATCTAGACTCAAGTTTTGGTTTCACTCATCAAAGTTATGCAGATATACAGGCAAATGTTAACCCTTTTACACACAACAGACATTAACACAGACAACAACAACAGGACATAACAACGACAACAAACAGACCTTAACACCGAACACAAAAACAGACTACAACCGTGACAAAGTGAATCCCTAACATGTCTTCGCCTTAAAGTGACAAGAGGAGATTTTGTTTTAGGATATTTCCTTTTCTCAAAATGTCACTGGATCGTTGTAGACCACTCTATTTTTCAGAGTTAATTCACGGTGTCAAAGGGTTATTGGAAAAACAGGTGCAAAAGAAAAACCGCAAACCGTGGCTTTGAACTTGCCCTATCGTAATCGTTCCCCTAGAAAACCATGCTTTGAACTTTCTGTCATGCACGACAGAAAACTACTAAATCATCATCTTATTAACATAAAGACGGCATTTGGGCGTTAATCATTCAGGTGTGATCTAATACATTGAAAGCATTCCAAATATGTAAAAAAACTGGTGATCAAGAAAACTTGGGGGCGCTTCTTCTGGAAATCTCCTTATGTCTCTTTAAAGGTCCATGGAGATGCTTTAAAAAAAAAAAAATACCTCCCAAAACAGTTTATTTCATGTAAAAGCTGTATAGGGATCCACACCATTGAAGATTGAAGATCACTTTGTAACAATCTGTGTGAGATATGATTCAGGTACGAAATGTAAAAAAAGTAGAAATGTCTAACAAGCCATGGCCATGGGCCTTAAGGCAGTGACCAAAAAAACAGTGTACTAGACCACAAACATAGCCACCATTTGAAATGCCCTTGTGATGTCAAAACTCAAAAGGCACCATGTATTCGACACTAATTTATCAGCACAGGATCGAAATACCTTAGCTACAAATGACAGAAGGTGCCATTTTGATGTATAGAAGGCAACCATTTTAGATGTCTTGAGGTATCTTATCAGCTTTTTTGTAATTATCTTAGACACCAATAGCTGCTAAGGGACTGGGTACCATTTCAAAACCCCTTTGTAGGAGCACCCCAGAAAGGACACTCTGGGCACTTTGATCAAAAATAGACAGGTTTTCATATTCTATGCAAAATGTGGTTTTTTGAAACTGCTTCCAAACATATTCAAAAGCTATTAAGAGGCATTACTGTTTCCATCCCTTTGGCTGAGAGGCATCACATAGTGCGAAGGAAACCTGTCACTGTATGCTGAACTTTGTACTCTAGCCTCATACTGAATGCCATGTCAGTTATGGATCAGTGTGTATTATGTAGCAACATTATTTGAATAAAAAGGTTTGGCTGTGGTTTTTGGACTACATCTTGTATAAATAACCTGGCATGGTATGGGAATCATTGCCAGTTTGATAATATCAGTCATTTAAACAACAGGAAGAAGTACAAAAAATAACTCTCTGTAAATCTCTCTAATCTGTGACGCTAGCACAGGTAGCCCATGCAGGAACAGCATATATCTCAAGGGGACAGGATTAGGACAGGAAGGGAATCTCACTTTACCTCTCTAACTGGATAGGCTTACAGATTTACACTACATTTTTGTCACATCAGCGATGTGTGAATGAAAACATATCCTATTTGTAGAAAGCGCATGGATATTCTGTGTCATGCCTATAGACAACCAACAGTTCCTTTAGTAGGTATCAAATTACCCATCAGCAGCAATCTTTTCAAACAACTCCTGGTTTACCTGACATGTATCTTGAATCAAGCAACCATACTCTTAGAGCAATGTGCTTGAATGGACATTAATGAGCAGTACTCATGTTGTCTGCACAAGAAAGCTAAGGTACTAAAATTGAAGGTGATTTGGAAATATTTTCAAGAAAATGTCAAATTCTATTTAGGTATTCCAAAATTAAAAACAATTACTGCAGGTTAAAACTTGTGCTATCCATAGCCGGGACATACAACCATAGGTCAAAGGTCATGTAGCGGTCATAGTGGAGATTCTGTGTTACACCCTAAGCAGGGTATGGCAAGTGATTTCCTTTGGGTATGAAAGTTAATAAGTAAAGGTGTTCAAACAGGTAAGCATGACATTAACTTGTTTGTAAAATTACCCCTTGAACATCTCCTCCACTTCTCCTATATGAGGGTAGACCGTAAGGTCAACATAACGGAAGCCACAAGCCTTTCACCCATGATATTCAAACACAAGAATTTGTCCACAAAGATGTCCTGGCGAGGTCACCCCCGTTCACTATCACCTGAAGTGTCCACACGGCACTGACACTCCAAAACACTACGGGAGTGTTATCAGAGTTTGGGGCTTCACCCCAAGTTTAGTTTTTATTATTAATAGGTGATATATATGGTTATCTCATGTTATATTCCACAGACCCTGAGAAACACTACTAGAGTGATTAAACCCATAGCTAGCATGGGCAAATTTTTTGCCATGTAGTAATTATGCATTTACATAGTTTTTATACTCCGTTATGTGGAGAAGTCAACACCGAAAAAAATAGTGATGTCGACAGATGAGATGTGATCAGGCTGATGACACCAACACTTACTGTAATTTCATTGTTTAAAAAGAAATATTAGAAAGGATGGGAGAAATTAATTATTAACATGATTTAGGGGGGACTTTGGGCTATGATGAAAAAATGACGTTGAAAAATGATCTATTCTATTTCTTCTTCTTTTTTTTGGTCAATCATGTAATTTAAATTCTTTTTTAACCCGGCAGACCCAGTCTGAAATATCTGTCAAGGCCACTACACACCCCCATTAGATAATCATGCACATGCCTGCAAAATATGCATTCAACCTCTGAAAACTCCATTTTAACTGTTGACGAGGTTTAAGGAGGTTTGGAAACCCCTATTTTTCAAACCTAGTGCCATCCCTTCAAAATATCTGTGTAAATAGGTTTCCACAAGTTGCCATCGTTGCAATTTGTCCACTTTTAGGACCATAACTTGAACCCTTTGAAACGAAGCTCTTGGCTGGAAAGATGACAGCAGACTGCCACACAAATGGCTTTTAAAGCTCCAAGATATTCAAAAAATATACACTGGGCACTGCATTAGATCTAATAATTGCAGATCAGATCAAAACTTAATTACTGGCAAAATCTCTCAAGTATATCTCACTATTGTTTTCCTGCCAGTTGTTCCCAATTTAAAATAGGCTTGCCCAGTAGCATCAGACAAAGCATAGCCCTACACAAGAGGAGATATAGCATTCTTCCCACAATTAATTTCTCCAATACAATTTTTGCACGGGTTGTCACGCATGATAACTAACGTCAGAACCTAGACACCACTTACATTTTGTAATCCTTATAATGGAAGCCAAATAAAGTGGTGCACATTGAAACACAATTTGACCATGATTTCAAATTACCCTCTACTAATTTTAACCCTTATTTTACCAAAGTCCCCACATTTCCCAGAGGTTGGACCCACAAATCTGAATCAGCCACCCTTAACTAGAAAAACATCTGCAAACTTTTCCCCCAAAACTTCTAGAAAAGATTCCAGTTATAAAAGCTTATAAACCCTACTAATTAGGGGATTCCATTTCCTCTTGCCTAATAAAATTAAAACCAGGCATTTTACATACAAAATAACTAATCACAAAATGGAGAACAGCATTGTGCAGCCCAATTAACTACAACTTAAAACATTACCAAGCGGTCCCGGATGCGAGTGGCGTATCTACCGTGCGGTTGTGAATGGGGCAATGGTCACATGAGGTCACCTAACTGTCCACCACCCCGTCCCTCTATCCCACCAAGTTACATAAATTGTATGACCTCACCGCACTCACACGACGACATGCAATATATTAAGGGTAACATTTTGACCGACATGGAGGTCACCCAAGTACATGAGTACCAACATGTCACCATACCCCACCCCCTCCTTTCC
Organism: Ophioderma brevispina; assembly: GCA_023653785.1. Classification (NCBI taxonomy): domain Eukaryota; kingdom Metazoa; phylum Echinodermata; class Ophiuroidea; order Amphilepidida; family Ophiodermatidae; genus Ophioderma; species Ophioderma brevispina. The sequence goes on from JAMKCH010050056.1 coordinate 9,220, forward strand.
ACCAAGTTAACATCATCGTAGCCCTTGCGGAACTCATACGGCATACATTATATTAAGGGTTAACATTGACACAGATTACACACCCACCCAGAACATACGAAAAGGGTACGGTAAAGGGTAATCACTATTTGGCCTTTCTGCAATCTTGCAGATGAAACAGTGTGGTATAATGCGCTTTAGATACGACATATATGAGCATTATACCCTCCACTAAACACTGCGTGTGTTGTAGTTGTAGTTATATTTTAAATTCTTAGGTTTTTAAGGTCAATCTTTGTATACCCATATGAGTGTTGGGATAGTAGCTCTTCTCACCCGCCAAGTTGAATGTTCAGCGAAGGGGAGATTTCAAGGAATCCATATCTTATGATATACGAGAGTCCCCGGTTACTTGTTACTGGTTTTTAAAGCCATTACTTTATGAATACGTTTTTTTTTTTGCGATTACACGACCTTGGCGGAGTTTATCGGCCTAAACGATAAAACGATAAAACAAGCGACACCCACCCACCAAGTTCTTGTAACCGTACGACCCCGGCCTCCAAGAAGAAAAAGGCGACAGAAGGGACACCAGACAGAGTTGGCATATTTTAATATAGATGAATGAAATGATTTCGTATAGATTAGACATTCACATAGATATTTCTAATCTTGGACTTTGGCGGCAGAAATGCCCTTAAAAGTGAACACAAAAAGGTGATTTGAATTGACTATATGTCAATATAAAACTTGGGCCAAATTTCTTATTGCTTCAAAAGAAAAGTTGCAATTTTAACAATATTTTGCTACCAAAAGAAAGGATTTCATGCATTTCAGTTAAGGAATTAAAGTGCTAATTTTACTGGATTGATCAAAATTGGTTAAGACAAAATGAACTAAGTAGTCAAAACAGAGCTGTTCAATAAACTACCAAATAACATAAGAAGATATCCCCAAGGGAATGTTGACATAGATCTATTGTAGATTCTCAATGACCATGTTGCGAAATCTCAAGTACATCCACATATTGAATGAAAATGACAGGACAGGGTATAGAGCCTCTAAAGTTCTAGTCATTGGAAATGCAATCACAACATGGTGAAGCTCAGGGCAAAGTACACGCACCACTCTTATTGCTATCTTTCAGAAGATCAATCAAACAAGTAGAATGTTGTAGCATTTTTATATTGAAATCTGATTGCAAAAAAAAACACAGAAACCTTTCATTTTTCAGGTAAAATCTGTTTTATATGAAACCATTTTACACTTAAAACCTGCTAATCTTCAGAAGTGATTCAGAAATATAGTATTGAAAAAACACATGAGTTTTCAAACTGATCATTGCTGGGATGACATTAAATTCAATTTCTTAGCCTTTCTGTTTAGTGGTGTCATGCTAGTACATATGATTAATGTTGACACAGGCCTGAAAACGGCCTAATGCCAGCATATTACATTTACTTGCTGATAAAAAACTGACAACTGCCCTATTCTGATCTTGGTTTATGTGTAGTGCAATAATGTGAAGAAGGTAAAAAGGTATCCTTCTATCACGGATATGTGTGCAACAATTTATAATTACCTGACCAGAACATCAATGATGCAGAGACGATAAATATGATGCCATGTAAAGACAAGAACAACATCCTTTAAAGTACCTTTATATATTATTTTATATTAAACCTCTTTGGACTCTTCCATCATGATGTACTTCGGTAATTAAGTTACTATATAAGTTCCATGATGATGATTATTGTTGTTCACCACAATTGCTTTAATATAAAATAATTCTCTATTAGGCCAAAGTTATGTTTTCAGATGTCTTTCCAAGTAACTTTACCGGTAATTTATTTATAAACATGATATGAAAGTCAATAATCACATGAACACGCAACACTTCAAAAATTGGCTTTTGTGATCCACAGTCTCACCCCATTGATCTTTACCAAAGGAGTGAGATTTTACGCCAACCCCCCGCAGACATACTCCGTCCTCTTTCAGTTCCAATTCTTCCTGTCACAGGTTTTCCCTCTACCGCTTCTCTGACCCCATTTTTGTTTTTTAGGGTCTAAAGTATAGCATGTTGCCTTCATACTTGAAAATTCGAATACTCTGGAAGAAATTAGTCATTTTGTATTTTCTGTCCGTCAAAAGGACGGAAATTATAATGCAGTGGCCTTGGCCTCTGGGGCAACGTGATATAAACCATTTCGTGTAACATCCAAAGAGCCTCATCAAAATCAATTGAAATTTTGGAATTTAATCTTTTTTCGGGAGATCTAAATGAACCATAACCAAAACTGAGGTCGTTAGAGCACAAATTGCCACTGTATAATTGATTGAAGGGCCCATGCATTACTGAAATGTACCTTATGCACTTGTGTACTAGTAAAGGTCACTTGTAAAATTTTCAGAAAAGGGGCGTTCCCATTTTTTTAAAGCCGGGTGTTTGTACACTTTATAATGCATACAAAGAGTATGAATTCACCCCTGAAATGACAGACCAAAAATTTTTATTTTTATGTGTATGATATAACAAAAGGCGCCTTTAATCTTGCAATAGTTAAAGGTTACTTCCCCCCAATTTTTTTGGGGGTCAACGTAATTAATTAATTATGACTGTGAACTCCACAAAAATATACAACATTATCTGGGCTTCGTATTTCATTTTAAAGTATTTTCATTGAACAATTACTTCAAGTGCCATAGGCTATTCAATGGCAAATCTATGTAAAACTTTATAACATTACAGGTGTATTAATGTACTGTATTATTTAACTCCCAGAACACCACAAAAATATGCGCAAATTTTAATGGCAATGGCTTTTAAATCAATAGTGTTTTATGAAAACCGTTTTTTCTTTTTCAAATTCCAAGGAACAGCAAATTTGGCTGGTTAATATTTTAAGTCGTCGAGATTGCCAATCGGTAATGACATGCTCCATGTGGACGTGGCAACAGGGCGTTTTGTCATCTGTGTGTGAATCTTTTTACACACCAGTAAGTATTAACTTCTTTCATTCTCGTAATGGTCCCCTTACCGTACTTAACCACCGGGGGTGGGGGGGGGGGGGGGGGGGGGTCCCAACTATGGTTTGGGGTGGTAGGGACGTGCCTCCACGCTCTGGAAGTAGGACATAGCTATACATTTTTTTGCCAAAAAAGGGACCCATAGCCATACCAGAAAGAAGAGATGCCAAATTTAGGCCAAATTTAACCCAAATTTGCCATTTCACTGCAAATTTTGACATTTTAAGCAAATTTGGAAATTTGTGGCTCAGATGAGGAATAAGGGCTAATTTTCCAACAAATTCAGAAAATTTTGAAAACACGACCCATTGCTATACAAATTGGCATGACATGAAAAAGGGTCATTGATATACCAGAAGGCTGGAAAATGGGACCCGAGTCTGTTGGGGCAAGTCCCCTGTATGGTCATTGTGTTGAGATCCCCCCCCCACTAACTGTAGTTTCACTTTCAATAAACCATTTATTGTCGCAGTCTAAAGACTCATTATAAAAATTGTGTGAATCACTCTTTGCAAAGGGTGTGACTTGATATCACGAAAACTAAATTAGTTAGAAGTCATGTTCCAACCTCTGTGGTGGCAAATTACTTGACCAAGGACAAACTCTGTGTTTTGTCAAATGTTAACATATGACTTGTGGTGTTGATAACAGTATTGTAAAATGGTCAACTTAAGACAAAATTTACTAAAATAAATATCAATATAACTGATAATTATATACAACCGATTCAACATCGACACTTCAAATTGGGCTACTTTTTACCCCAATACAATTACCAGACTAGGTTTTAACACTTGTATCCCATAAAAAATATTGAAAAAGCAAATACAATTTCACATTCAGTACTAGAATTTCGCGGTTGGCTTCAGCTTTTCGGGGGGTTGGGGTTGGTTGGTTCCTTCGGCACCTTATTCGGGCGTCTTGGCGACGGAGGGGGGGGCTTTTGTTGAATGACAGTGACAGACCGATTGCGAAGGTAGGAGTGGCTCTAATTGTTTTTCAGGTAGGGATGTGAGGCCCGATCGCAATGGGTGCTTGGGCACTTGGTCCCAAAGGTAGGGTCTTAGGAACTGAAAAATTTTGTGAAATTGCGGGAGTTATGGAGCGAAAATGCTAAAATTGGACTTTTGAGGCAAAAGTTTAGCAAAAAGAGACCTTATGAACTGAATTGTGCTTCAACGCGGGTTTAGGGAAACAGTTATACATTAAGATATGTAAATTTTACAATAGATACTGGCATTCTGCCAACAAAAAATAGGTAAATATTACGTAATCTCTAAAAGAAAAAGAAGGAAAATTTAAGTACATCCAGAAATGTAGTTCCATTGGAATATTCGGCAAAACTCTGCACAGGCAAATTTTTTAAAAAAAATATAGTGCTATAAGGAAATTACTATTAGTGAAAGAAAAAAAATAAAATATTGATCCGTTTAGAACTTAGGGAGTGCCAATTTGGACTGAGAAGTAGCCTTTTTGCCGCTTTCTCCACAATGATGCCCTATACAGTTTAAACAAATGCTTTTATGAGTTAAAGACACTCTCAGTGGTTCATCCGAAAGACCAGTCATCAAAATATTGGAAATTCGCAGATATAGCTTAAAAAGTAAAGATTAAGTCGTACAATTCTCATGAAATTATCTTTCCAACTGAAAAATGACAAAACATAAGAAAAAGCAGGGTTCAAGATCGATCTCCATTCAGTTAAGTGTTGTTATAGTAATGTCCGGCGCGTGCGGAACAGTCAGACATATGATAAAATATCAAAATTTGGCCTTATTAAGTTGCTTTCGGTCTTTTCACTTGCAGAGTATGTTAGGACACCTGATTTTGTCACAGCCATGGAAATACCAGATTGTTGATGATTTTTTTTTTTGTTCGATTCTGGATTAGCAAATCAACTGATAGTGCTTAAGAATAGACCAAATTAATTATATATACAATTAAATTGGGTGCTGGATACTTTTTTAGAATTTTTTGTGGTGTGCCCTTTCCGGACCATATATTTCCCCATTCGTGTACATGGAAATGAATATCAATCAATCATCTTATGTGTTCATCATAGAATACGGGCAAACACATATGATGTAAATCATTCTGTAAATAAGACGTCAGTGAAAAATTAATCAGGTTTAAAAAAGGAAAGCATTGAAATTGAGTGGCTTTTTTAAATATTTAAGCAGTTGCATAATCTTTTTAAAATATGTGAAATTAACTATATTAAAAAACAATAGAAGGGACTATTGATCCAACCAAAAATATACTCACGTAAAGTATTCAAAGTCACATTCATTTTACACATCACAAAACGGACACAGCAACCCCAATACTAAAATTCGCAAACACACATACACCCACCACGGCGCCCACCCGGCTAAGTCCCGAACGCCCCACCCCCCCCCCCCCCCCACGATGTCCTTACTGGCTTCTAATTCCTAATATTTAGTACCACGGTAGTTGAGTTACTCATTCTATTGGTATCAAAGTAAGACCAAGTATTCACAATCTGAAGTCACAATGACATCATTAAGTTGACTTAAAGTATAAAATAGGGTGGTGGGGGGAAATTGAGATTTCTCAATTTTAACTGCGCAAAACCCAACTGTTTTGGTGAACTTAAAAGGCCCATATCTCAAAATGACCACCAAAATATCAGTTATTAGCTTTGTAATTCTCACTCACGATTTGCACTCTACACGTACAAGGTCATCCAAATACTTAAAAAATAGGCTAATGTCATGTTTAAGATATCAAATTGGGCTAGTTCTTCTCATTTACAAACATTTTCTTGGTTAAACTAACTTTGTCCACAGCAAAAAACAATTATTGATTTTTTTATTAGGTAGCACGTGGTAGCCTAACATTGTCAATTAGATCATGCATGCAATAAACAACATAGCAAGGAATAGCCCTTTTGTGTGCTTTAAGTGCCCTTAAATTAGCGGGATTATCTGGAGATTAGATCTTGCGATCGATTTCACCATACCATAACGCAGTAGATAAGGTATTTTAAGAACTGCATCATGACAGAAATGAAGTTACAAGCTTTTTAAAATTATCCCAGGTGTATTGGACAATTGACATAATGTATAATTGTGGATATTGGATTACTGTTCTTCCAACGTGGACATCTCGCAAAGAAGCTATGAAGTAAGGTGTGCGATTTTTCCATTTAGCTTCGGTTGCAACGGCGACACCCAAGCAAAAGATGTCTTCTTCAAAATACATCATACGTATTCATCCATTACAACTATCCCTATATTCCCTTACAGGTTTATATATAATATTTTTACAACAGGAGAATTAGTCAAACCAAAAAGTATGCCTAGCTGCCTCAGCCATTTTCACTAATTAAAACATACACCCCTGTACCAAGTAACGAAGCAGCCGAGAGAAACAGGAAACTAGCCACTTGAAGTGGTTGAAAACATGCTCGCGAACTAGGTGCTAACACTCGAGTCAAACACTTCCGCAGATTGTATCCTTCTGCAAAAACACTTTCTCGCAACAAGATCTCTCAAAAATCACTTGAAAATTCCGATGTTTGAAATGATTTTTTTCAGAGTTTTCCGATCTTTGATATGATAAAAATCATATACCTTTCCTTCTACATCCCGTTTCTATTTCCATCCTACAAAAGTCCAGGCAATTGCGTGGTCGACCTAAACAAATAAAGTTAAGTAAAACAAAATGCTACACTATATAAGACAACTCGAAACGACAACAAAAAGCAATATGAGGGGCCGGCCCCGCCCTCATAAATATGGGACAAGCTACAAGGTTATATGTAATAATGCAAGGCCCAAGAACTAACAGTGGTTGCATTTAACCCCTGATTCATAGTGCAGGAGGGTGTTTTGAACTAATCCCATAATACCTTGCAATTGTGCCTATAATGTTATGTACTAAAACATATGTTCAGTAATTTAGGGCCCAGTGTAAAGAAAGTTAAGGAGCACAAACCTTTCATTATTAAATTTTTTTAAAGTACTAGTGTTTTTGTGTGCAGGAATGGGTGTCGAAAAAGGTCGAGGTTTTAGTATTAAAAATGGGGATTTTTGTGGGGGATCACATCACGGGATCATGCATTGGATTATTGATGTGAAATGTACCAAACCTGAAGCATTGTGGGATGGGGTCATAAAGCCTCTTAGGTAGCTGTGTGTTCTAAGGCCACTATGATTGATTGGTTGACGTGAGGTGAGAATTTGGGCTGTTTCAATTAAAAAAAACACAGTTTGCAAGGTTAAAGTTCACGCATATTACTATATTATAGTGCGCTTTTGCACCATGTGTGAACATTGGGAATTCGTGAATGAGAACTTGCATAACTAAGCTATCTTCAGGAGCAACTGGGAATTGAGTTTTCAAATACCACATGGTACAAGGGCACATGGAAATTTAGACACTGGGGAAGGTATTGGTGCGAAAACAATAAAATACCTTGGGCAATAACCATAAACTATCAGTACCTAGATAAAGCATGAAATTTAATGCCCAAGTGGTTATTAGACTAGGCTGCCAATGCAATGCCTCTCTAGGCACTGATAATGCATGAGCTTTCACACAGCAGCATCTACATTGTAGGACAAAAGACAATTCAGACATCATAATCTTTGCCTACCAACAAATTCATTCCAAAAAACACAAACGGACAGAACGGACAAATGCCCCCAACCCAAACGCACATTGCTAGAATTTCAAAATCCACAACCATAACTTTTTCAAAAAGAAAGGAAATGTCAGTACTTGCATACCTGCGGTTTCAAAAGACTTGGACAAGACATGAGCGACGAGTTTATGAGAGAAAAACACATTGGGTTTCCACTCTAATTTGCTAGTGATGAACAAATAGCATATATTTAGGCGAATAGCTGATACGCAGACACTCAAATGTAAAAGAAACCATGCATTGTTTACACTTCCTTATTAATCAAATATTCAAACAAGTATCGAACACTGAAGTGAGTAGAGGCGGCTGTGTTTTAAATCACCTAATCAAAAAGAAACCTGCCCATGCAAAATCTTGGGTATTTCCATGAAATGTTTCTATTGTTCTGCAAAATTCCATTTTTCAATTTCACCCCAAACACACCAGTTTACAAAAAAAAGGAATAGTTTTGATTCAATTCAAAAAGTGATTAAGAATGTAAAGGACCAAATTACGGTACAGAGCATACGTGTGTCCTCCATCTGTGTACAAGTGATGTGAAGCTTAAGTCAGCAGTTCTTTTGAGCAAGTTTGATGATCATATCATGCCACTTGTTGGTGTACCATTTCATCAACTGCATTACAGATTTAGAGATGAATAATTAAAATTTTGTCCATTTTATGTATATGCATCATTTCTAATATTTAAAAAGCATGAAATATGAAACATGTACTATCACTCCACTAAGTTCAAAATTTCTAATTCTGTGCATGAGTGAGAGCTAGTGAGTAACTCTAGGGTTAACATGTTAACAATTTTACCACACACAGATACAAATACAGATGGGCTCATTTTATAGGCCTCCTACCAGTCACTCATGCAACCCCATTTGGAATATGCAACTGCAACAAGTGGTTCCCCATAGCAATTTGGCTATTAGAGAATGGGTCCAGCAGCAGAGGGAAGATGATTCTGTACAGGCACTACATAAGAGAACCAATGACAACACATATCCAGATGTTGAAATGAGAAGCAATGGAGCAAGGATGGAAGCAGAAACACTGTGGAATGCTCGCTTTAGCCAGAATGCGACTGCACGCTTTAGAAAGCATGCAATTTGAAAATCAGAAAAAAACTAGAATTTCACGATTCTCGGCTTTCGCACTCTCTATATTCAAAGAATATAAGCTGCGGGCCGCCCCATGACCTTGGTGCACCTATGACACATGTTTGGTTCCAATTGAACTTCAACTTTTCAATTGAGGTCAATTTTACATTTTTAGCCTATTTTCAACTTGACCTCATATGATGTTTGACCTTGGCACATGACCTTTGACCCCAACAACATATAAGGGATCCCGTGGTGCACCTATAATACAAGTTTGTTTCCAATTGAACTTCAACTTTTAAATTGAGGTCAATTTTACATTTTTAGCCTATTTTTTGAATTTGACCTCATATGACCTTTGACCTTGGCAAATGACCTTTGACCTCATCAGCATATGAGGGAACCTATGGTGCACCTATGACACAAGTTTGCTTCCAAATGAACTTCAACTTTTCAATTGAGGTCAATTTAAAAAAAAAAAAACTTTAAACGTAAAAATGCCCCAGCAAATAGCTTTCTAAATATTTTTCAACAATTACTCTAAGTGATTTAAACTTTTTTGAAAAATGATTAAACCTAACTGAAAGACACTGGCACTTCCAGCATTGATGTGGAATATAAATACATCGTATTTGGGTTCAATCAATCCAAATTTATACCAATAGTGATCAAGAGTATTGTATATTAATAATGCACTGACAAGTATGTGACTGACTAAGGTTCAGACAGGATGGCGAAAACATGCACATACAATCGTAAGGTATTGACCACTAATGAGAAACATTAAAGTCATCTCACATGTGCATTGTTCGCTTTCTGATCAAAAAACAAGTAGACCTTTTTTTTGGTGATAGAATTAAAGCCACTATCAGTCATTTTTTTCCAAATTCAAAATGCCAATTTTGTTCCTAAATTGCTAGTGTAGGTCATATCAACACCTTGTGAAAAACAGAAGTATTTTAAAGCAGTTTCTTTGTAAAGCTTCTTTGTAAAGCAGTAAAGCTGTTTCTAGACCTAAAAAAGTCGCATCCCGACATTTATTAGTACGCAAATCATAAAAATCATTAAATATGGTGTACTTATGCTAAGCCACTTACAGGGGCCTTTATTACAATTTCCAATTCAACAGTGCAAAAAAAATGGACTTGACCCGCAGACACACACACATACTACTGAAGTAATCCCTGTGCCACACTGCAGACAGCACACAACACCAAATTGGCAGCAAGGAATTTCAAGTTGTAATATGTGCATGTTTAATTTCAGATGAGCAAATCATGAAATGGCTAATATAAGTATTATCTAAATGCATAAATAACAAAGTGCAGATCCAAAGGCCTGCCTTAATTGAGAACAACAAAACTGTGAGGTAAGAAGGCAGGTTTGAGGCCTTCAGCAGTGAATGATTCAGTTACTGCAGGGGCGGCGCCAGGGTAAAATCATAGGAGGGGCGAAACATCATGGGGGGGCGAAACAGTACAAAATGAACCCATTTTGGTTATAAACACCTAATTGTTGCGCAATTGATTGCGTACAACCCGTTTTTCCTAAATTTTGATAATCTCAGGTGGGAGGGGAGTTGGGCGGGGTCCCTGCCACCCCCCTGGCGCCGCCCCTGAGTTACTGAACTCGCATACTGGAACAAAGACATGAGTTTTAACTAGCACTGTCACTACATAAAGGTTATATGGACTTTGTTTGTATAGGCTTCCTTCGTGCTACATATACCAGGACAAATGCAGCTGAGCCTCACACATTCATGTCTACACCTGAATCTATTTGGACTACTTTAAGATAACCATTCCACTTACATTTCAACTATGCTGATAAGGGACTGTGCATAAATTTTATCTTGAAGGATGGGTTAATTTTTAGGGGACTATTCATAAAGAAGTAATTTTAGCATGTCAAAAAACCCAAAAGTATTTTTTTGTAAATGTTTGGTCTAAAACATTTGTCATGTTGTATCATAAAAGGTTCCGAAATTACTAATAAACCCCCTAAAAACCAGAACATCAATGGTCTCGTGGCTCAAACAGGAAACAATTCCTAACCACTTGTTGGCTGTAGTGCCTATTTCTATGCAGCAGTCTATTATAAGGCTTAAAGCTTTTAGTACTTCTGCTCAAGTACTGATAGATTTCAGTTTTCTTTCTTACTTAACAGAAATAACCTTCCAATAACCTTTGACCTCAAATTTCTGCACATCCCAGATGATTCCATACAGGATGAGTCAAAAAAGTACAACCAAATTGAGTGATTTTGCATGGAAAACTCTGTGCTATTCATTTTTTCTTCCTGTAGTAGTAAACTGTACATCCATTGTTTTGTTTTGCTTTTGTATTTTACCTATACCTGTCAACAGTGCTGTGCTCCCCTATGAATATCCACTTTCGTTACACAAAAATAAGCGGAGTGTCCTACCTTCCTTTAGATTACCTTTGATGGTGGTGCCAAGCATGTTTAAGCATCCATTGATTCAATACACCCATAATGATTTAAACACACAAGGACATTTCCAGCAAGAAGCACCCTCAATTTTTTTCAAACCCGGGTTTGTTGCATATTTGGAATGCTTCACCGTACATTAGATCACACCTGAAGTGAATAAGCCGAATTTGCTGGTTTTTTTTTAAATAAGATGATTTAGTGTTTTCTGTCGTGTGTGATTATGATAGCAGGGAAGTTCAAAACAAGATTTGTGGTTTTCTTTTGCACTTGTTTGTCCAATAAACCTTTAAAACATTCTTGGTAGATGGTTTACAATCGATCCAGTGCAATTCGAGAGAAATTTGTATCCTAAAAAAATCTCCTCCTGTCACATTAGGAAACCCATTAACCAGCGAGCATCTAGGGAAAAAATCTGCAACTTCTGCTCATGTTGCCTTGCATTTCTACTTTATTCAACATAAATATCTTGTTGTAATTGCATGTTTAGGTTTTCACTAGGCCTATCTTATTGAGTATATATGCATATGATGTAAACTTGTGTATCTTTCCATAAACCACACATGTATATTTTAGAGGATATAAATAACACAGAATATATTTTACAACACTGATATTTGAAAGTAGGTCAAAACCCAAGCGAATAGAGCTACCTTGCCCAAAAAGTGTCAACCAAAAAGGTGTATATATACTGAATTTGTGACACACACAGACAGATGGACACAGACACGTGAATCATTGGACAACCAAATAAAAGACAAAACAGTGTAGTGTTATGCACTAAATCTTATTTGAAAAGTAATGCATGTGGGAAGCTGAGACAAAGTATTCATTTTTCTTAGCCTTATGCATTAACCAGTATATCACCTTTAAGTGGGGGTAACAAAATAATATTGTACCCGGGGGAACACTACCCATTAGTGGGGTCTAAATATGATGCACGCTTTAGGAATCACTCCAATATGCCAGAAAATATTGCACATCTTTGTGAACAAACAAAGTATTGAATGACCAAGAACCATGCAAGTGAAAACATGCCAGCATTTTTTACGTATTCAAGTCCAAGTTTCCTCTGAACACCAAACTGCCTGCAGTATAAATGGCCCAGTAACTAATAACTCCAGGCTGCTATTATTGAACAGCACATTTTTAGCAGAGGAACCTCAGTCAGAATGGAGAAACGATGAGCGGTGATGACAGCTTATGGATTGAATGATCAGGGTTTCAACCTCTTATCAGTAATAAACATGCAATCATAGTGTCAGCCCATATTGTCAGCCAACAAGTCAATATCCTGTCAACCAACTAGAGAATTAAATGACCCGCTAATCTCAATTTCTTTGTGCTTTTTTATCTGTTATTCTATAAAAATATTGCCAAGTTAAAACTTCCAAGACCCACCCTTGACAGAGAACATAACATCAAAGAGTGTTACAGGGTCGTATGGGTCATTAGAGGTCATCTACATACTATCTTTTGTGACCTTAGTTATACGTAGATGTCATGTGTACCAGAGTAGCATTAATGAGTTAAAAGACATTTTACACAGTATTCAAGAGTAAGAAAATATATACGAAGGTTTGTTGTTCGCACAAATTATGACCTTTTTTCTCATAACAACAGATCTGTAACTCACACCAGCTGTAGTGTTGTATGTTATTATCTTTTCTGGAGATGGCCAGCCGACAATCAAGGTGGTTGAGAAAAGTTGCGCTTGGCAGGACTCGAACCAGCACCTCCTGTATTATTCACAGCAGGCGCTCTTAAATAAACCACAAGTTAAAAGACACTATCAGGATTTATCCGAAAGAGCAAAATTTTGAAATTTCCTGGGAATAGCTAAAGGTGAAGGATAAGTCTACATAAGAATTTTCTAGAGTTCTTTTTGCCACACCTAAGAAATTGACAGAACGGAATAAAATGGCAGTGTTCCACACAAATATGAAAATCACCCTTCAATTATGTGTGTGTACTAAGTGTCCGTACGGACAATAATGAACTAAATTTCCAATTTTGTCCTATTAGGGTTGTTTCTGGGTATCCTATCATAGCAAGGGTTTGTTATGGGATACCTGTACTTGTTTGCCAAACATGCAAAAATCCTGATTTTTTTGATGAGTTGTTTTTTTTCGATATTCTCCTGATTTAGCAAATCACTGATGTTAACAAGCCCGTGTTTGGTAGAGCACGACAATAGTATTTATCACTATAGGTGGTTGGTCCGAAAGGTGTCCCATCGCTTTCCTAGCGGATAGCACAAACGGTAACATTTAACAGATTTATGTTTGTTTGAATATTTGGAATTACTTAGATCTCCAGGTGATCAGGATGTAACATTTGTTTAATCTTTTCCTAAAAATTTAGGGTTTTTTTAGAAATGAACTTCACAATTTGCCTACTCTAAAAATTAATCACTAATATGCTCCCTTTTAAAGCGGCACTGGCACATTTCACAAAAATAGTGAATTTCTTACAATTTGCTCTCAAATGATAGCTAATGATTGTATATATTTAATTCATAAATTTTCACCTAAAAATAACATACCTCCAAAACAGATATGACATTGAACATGAAGATAAAGATATCCAGGTAATTGTATGCAACTTTTAAGTTTTCCATAACTTTAATCAACACACAATTTTATATTATGAGCAAATACACCTGGCACAAAAAAAAAGTAAAATTATAAATAAAACACACAAAGGTTATAGAAAGACCAGTCAAACACTGTTCATAGCGTGGGAAAACATGCATACGGCGGCGTGTTCTGGTGTTAAACGCCATTTTCGTTCGTCTGCCTGAATTCGCGTCGCCGGCGACGCTGAATTACAAAAATCGTTCCGTTTCCCTATAAAAGAAGCGATTTGGTCTTAATCATTTTGGGTGAGGTCTTTTGTATATAAAAGCTTTACCACCTCCAAACATATCGATTTTTTAAAAATCTTTAGGGCCGCACTATTTTTCAAATGTGCCAGTGTCCTCTTTAAAAAGCTTTTTTCAATGATCAATAGCAAAGATATTATTCTTTACCTTGTTTTCATTTTATGAGGTCTTGCCCACTCCCTTAGGTGTAATATCCGTTGGCTGGGGTTGGCCCCGTGTGCTGAGCTGTGCCCTAAGTTACTCTTGACAGCCCATGGAACTAGACCAATCAGACATAAAAAAGTGAGGTAGACTTTTTGCTACCACTGGCCTTGTTTCACTAGAGGTCGTTTCAAAATGTTCGCCAAAATACCTTTTAACCCCATTTATAATGAAACATTTTCATAAGCCACTATATGGTGTTGAAGGTCCCGTTTTGTTATTGTTTTTCCAAGTTTGGTTTTTAACCCTCTAAAACACATTCGCATAATTTGCAATACAACTTTTCCCAGATCAATTGTAAAAATGAAATAGGTAGAAAAAAAATTAATTTTTCTTAGTTTTTGATATGACAATAAACTATAGTGTGAAAAGACCAATGAAATGACTATTGATTAATATTTAGTCATTTGCCTTTTACACTATATTTATTTGCCACAATTAATAAGAACAATAATTTAATAAAAAGGCTAAGGGCCTGATCAGAGGGGGTTTTTGTGACAAATACTATATACCGAGAATTCAATATTTGTTATATAATGTTTGAAAGCTAAAAGTTGAAATGAAACGCCAAGTAATGGTCAAGTGAAAACCAAAAAGGTGTATATATACTGAATTTGTGACACACACAGACAGATGGACACAGACACGTGAATCATTGGACAACCAAATAAAAGACAAAACAGTGTAGTGTTATGCACTAAATCTTATTTGAAAAGTAATGCATGTGGGAAGCTGAGACAAAGTATTCATTTTTCTTAGCCTTATGCATTAACCAGTATATCACCTTTAAGTGGGGTAACAAAATAATATTGTACCCGGGGGAACACTACCCATTAGTGGGGTCTAAATATGATGCACGCTTTAGGAATCACTCCAATATGCCAGAAAATATTGCACATCTTTGTGAACAAACAAAGTATTGAATGACCAAGAACCATGCAAGTGAAAACATGCCAGCATTTTTTACGTATTCAAGTCCAAGTTTCCTCTGAACACCAAACTGCCTGCAGTATAAATGGCCCAGTACTAATACCTCAAGGCTGCATAAGTATTGAACAGCACATTTTTAGCAGAGGAACCTCAGTCTAGAATGGAGAAACGATGAGCGGTGATGACAGCTTATGGATTGAATGATCTAGGGTTTCAACATCTTATCAGTAAAAGCAATCAATAGTGTCAGCCAATATTGTCAGCCAACAAGAGTCAATATCCTGTCAACCAACTAGGAATTAATGCCCGCTAATCTCAATTTCTTGTGCTTTTTTTCTGTGATTCTATTAAAAAATATTGCCAAGTTAAAACTTCCAAGACCCCCTTGACAGAGACATACATCAAAGAGGGTTAAAGGTCGTGAGGGGTCATTAGAGGTCAATCTACTTCTTTTGACCTGAGTTAGAAGTAGATGTCAATGTGTACCAGAGTAAGCATTAATGTTAAGAGATTTTACACAGTATTCAAGAGCAGAAAATATAATACAGTTGTTTTCACAAATATGACCTTTGACCTACAGATCTGTAACTCACACCAGCTGTAGTGTTGTATGTTTATTATCTTTTCCTGGAGATGGCCAGCGCAATCAAGTGTTGAGAAAAGGTGCGCTTGGCCGGACTCGAACCAGCAACCTCTGTATTATACCAGCACGGCGCTCTTACCAATTAAAGACACTATCAGTGATTTATCCGAAAGAGTCAAAATATTTGAAATTTCCGGGAATAGCTAAAAGGTGAAGGATAAGTCTACAGAATTTTCATAAGTTCTTTTTGCCACCTGAAGAATTGACAGAAAGGGAAGAAAATGGCAGTGTTCAAAAATATGAATCCCCATTCAATTATGTGTTGTACTAAGTGTCCGTACGGACAATAATGACTAAAATTCCAATTTTGTCCTTATCAGGTTGTTTCTGGTCCTATCATTTGCAGGGTTTGTTGGGATACCTGTACTTGTTGCAAACATGCAAAAATCTGATTTTTGATGATTTTTTCGATTTTCTGATTTAGCAAATCACTGATAGTTAACAAGCCAGTGTTGGTAGAGCAGCGACAGATATTATCTATTCATCTATAGGTGGTTGGTCAGAAAGGTGTCCATCGCTTTCCTAGTGGATAGCATCAGAACGGTACATTTAACATATTTATGTTTGTTTGAAATTTGAATTACTTAGATCTCCAGGTAGATCAGGATGAACATTTTATTAATCTTTTCCTAAAAATATTAGGGTTTTTTTAGATGAACTTCACAATTTGCTACTCTAAAATTAATTCAATATGCTCCTATTTAAAGCGGCACTGGCACATTTTCACAAAATATGAAATTTCTTCAATTTGCTCTCAAATGATAGTCTAGGCCATTGGAAGAACAGAGATATATTTTACACATAAAAATAACATACCCCAAAAAAAAAAAAAAAAAAAAAAAACTGCCTGCAGTATAAATGGCCCAGTACTAATACCTCAAGGCTGCATAAGTATTGAACAGCACATTTTTAGCAGAGGAACCTCAGTCTAGAATGGAGAAACGATGAGCGGTGATGACAGCTTATGGATTGAATGATCTAGGGTTTCAACATCTTATCAGTAAAAGCAATCAATAGTGTCAGCCAATATTGTCAGCCAACAAGAGTCAATATCCTGTCAACCAACTAGGAATTAATGCCCGCTAATCTCAATTTCTTGTGCTTTTTTTCTGTGATTCTATTAAAAAATATTGCCAAGTTAAAACTTCCAAGACCCCCTTGACAGAGACATACATCAAAGAGGGTTAAAGGTCGTGAGGGGTCATTAGAGGTCAATCTACTTCTTTTGACCTGAGTTAGAAGTAGATGTCAATGTGTACCAGAGTAAGCATTAATGTTAAGAGATTTTACACAGTATTCAAGAGCAGAAAATATAATACAGTTGTTTTCACAAATATGACCTTTGACCTACAGATCTGTAACTCACACCAGCTGTAGTGTTGTATGTTTATTATCTTTTCCTGGAGATGGCCAGCCCAATCAAGTGTTGAGAAAAGGTGCGCTTGGACGGACTCGAACCAGCAACCTCTGTATTATACCAGCACGGCGCTCTTACCAATTAAAGACACTATTGACGTCAGGAAGGGCATCCGGTCAATTATCTTTTGCTCCAATAAATCCTCACACAGCAGTATTGCTGAGTGAGGTGTATCCGGCCACCCTCGTTAACGGGGACAAAACCGGATTTAAAACTTTGGTATAACTAACTAACTAACATCAGTGATTTATCCGAAAGAGTCAAAATATTTGAAATTTCCGGGAATAGCTAAAAGGTGAAGGATAAGTCTGCAGAATTTTCATAAGTTCTTTTTGCCACCTGAAGAATTGACAGAAAGGGAAGAAAATGGCAGTGTTCAAAAATATGAATCCCCATTCAATTATGTGTTGTACTAAGTGTCCGTACGGACAATAATGACTAAAATTCCAATTTTGTCCTTATCAGGTTGTTTCTGGTCCTATCATTTGCAGGGTTTGTTGGGATACCTGTACTTGTTGCAAACATGCAAAAATCTGATTTTTGATGATTTTTTCGATTTTCTGATTTAGCAAATCACTGATAGGGGTCTACATGGGTAAAAATCGACACGCGCGACAGCGCGACACGGCCTTTCTTATCCCGCAAACTTTCGACACGCAGTCTCTTATCGAGCGACGGACTTTTTCCAAAAATTACTGTTATCGTTCAACACGCGACTTTTGGGGGAAAATTAAAAACCGACGTACGACTTTCATAACTTCCGTATGCTTTGACACGCGACACCCAACTTGTGGGAAACAACTTACAAGCGATAGAAGTCTAAGGACGTACGAAAAATACCTTCCAAAACGCGATCTTCCCGGGCGGCCTGAGAGTCTTTTAGTTTTACTAATTCCTCGAGACAGTATCATTAATATGCGTTAACATTTTTTTTAATAATCGGGTTAATAATTCATCTCTGTAAATGAAATTGTTGTATCAACTTCGGCACTGCCCGGCAGCTTCCCAGCAGCCGCACCGGCCCGCCGCCATGATTTCTCTTTTCAGTCATATGAAAATGACAAATTTGAGCAATTAAAACAAATTATCATTATTGAAGTGTCAAAATCTAGGTTTGTATTTTTAAATGATTTTTTAAAAATAATTTGGACTTATTACCCCTGTTTGTTTTTGTTTACTTCAAATTAACATATGAATGCTTGCATGGATGTTCCATTCAATCTACGGGGTAAACTCAGCCTGATGAGAAAAAGTTTGTACTATCATGTTTAATCGTGGCTATTTACTTAAGCAATAATAATTATGTGATTAAAAATTACTGTGAATAGACCAAACAAAAATAGAGATTTAGATTCGACTCTGTTTTTGAGTCATGTTTTATTTACAACCTGTATTACCTCTTTGATCGTGATAGGGATTGTTGGGAATCCCGCGACCGATAAATATCATGATGCAAAATTCTTTGGGAAATCCCCCTCCGCTGCAAATTTGTTGTCAACAATACCTCATTGCGAATGTCGGGTTGGTCTCACTCGCATACTTCATTAACACCTATTAACTGCATAGCATGTAAAATGACAGCAGAAAGAGTCTTGTTAATTTGGCAACCCATGTAGACCCCTACTGATAGTTAACAAGCCAGTGTTGGTAGAGCAGCGACAGATATTATCTATTCATCTATAGGTGGTTGGTCAGAAAGGTGTCCATCGCTTTCCTAGTGGATAGCATCAGAACGGTACATTTAACATATTTATGTTTGTTTGAAATTTGAATTACTTAGATCTCCAGGTAGATCAGGATGAACATTTTATTAATCTTTTCCTAAAAATATTAGGGTTTTTTTAGATGAACTTCACAATTTGCTACTCTAAAATTAATTCAATATGCTCCTATTTAAAGCTTTTTTCAATGACATAGCAAAGATAGTTTATTTTACTTGTTGCATTTTATGAGGTCTTGCACACTCCCATTAGTGTGTAATAGTCCGTTGGCTGGGTGGGTCCCCGTGTGCATGAGATGTGCCCTAAGTTACTCTTCACAGCCATGGACTAGACCATCAGACATAAAAAAGTGAGGGTAGACTTTTGCTACCCTGGCACTTTTTTCACTAGAGGGCGTTTTCAAAATGGTCGCCAAAATACCATTTAACACCATATTAAAATGACATTTTCATAGCCACTATATGGGGTGAAATGGTCCAGTTTTGTATTGTTTTCCTAAGTTGGGTTTTTAACCTAACTAAAACATTCACATAATTGCAATACAACTTTTCCAAGATCAAGTGTAAAATGAAATCGGTAGTAGAAATTATGTTTCTTATTTGATATGACAATAAACTATAGTGTGAAAAGACAAATGAAATGACTATCGATTAATATTTAGTCATTTGTCTTTTACACTATATTTAATTTGCCACATTAAATAAGAAAAATAATTTAAAAAGGCTAAGGGCCTGATCATAGTTTTTGTGACAAATACTATATACCGAGTATTCAATATTTGTTATATAATGTTTGAAAGCATAAAAGTTGAAATGAAACCAAGTATGGTCAAGTGAAAAACCAAAATTGTATATTACTACAGAGCAAGCCACTGAATTTCCAAATCAAGGACAACCCCAACTGTGAATTGGAGAGTGCTAATTGAAGTTGCTAACATAACTGTCATCTATCTACTATGAAATTTACTGCCAAGTGGTTATCAGTCCAGGCTGCAAATGCAATGCCTCTCTAGGCCAGCATTGATAACGCAAGGTTTTCAACTTTCACACAGCATGCGGCTAAATTGTAGGACAACAGACAATTCAGCATAATCTCTGCCTACCAACACAATTCATGCCAAAAACACAAAAGGCCGAACAAAATGCCCCAAAACGCAACATCTGCTCAGAATTGTCAAAATCCACTACATAACTTTTCAAATAAATGTCATTACTTGCATACCTGCGAGTTTCAAAAGAATTGGACAAGACATGAGAGACTAGTTCATGAGAAAATATTGGGTTTCCTACTCTAATTTGCTACGTGATGACAATAGCCTATATTATAGGCTAAAAAAGAAAAAGTGCCATATGTACCCCTTTAGCAATCTACATACAGGAAACAAGTTCTTTTTATTTATGGCCATACAATAACAGGTACTCTAACCCTAAGGCCAAAAATAGCCTTGCCTTGGGGAATATTAGCAAAGTTGTTTAAAAGAGAATGATTGGTGTGGGTGACTCTGGGGGTGGGTGCAGGAGGGGGTGTCCCCCTCGCGCTTCAACCTCGCAACAGTCGCTTTCCAAGATACATTTTCTCTTGTAAAGATGATAAAACAATTTGAAATTTCCAATGTGGCTCACAATAAATGATAATACTTGGGTATGGACAACGGCAATTAAAAAGTAATCAATAGGCAAGGTTTGTTTTGAATGTAGCATTGAAGCGTTTGTGGAGAGTTCATACCCCGATCGGTAAAACCTTCCAATTTTTTAAAAACATATTTGCTGATGGAAAAAATATTTATGGATGGTGTAAAAGGAGATATGGTCTGGCAGCAGCCATAGTCCGGGCTCCATAGACGACAACAGAATAAAGCGTGCCGGGGGTCACTCCCATCTTGGAGGTGACGCACATGTAAGGTGGTTAGGGACACCCTTTCAGCTCGCTGTCACAAAAACCCCTATTTTTAAAATTTTTACCAAATGTCACCCAAGACCCCTATTTTTGTTCCAAATTTGAAAATTTTTAATTTCTTATTGTTTTGATGTGAGAGTTGAAAATTTTGAAACATTTTCTGAAAAAAGACCCAATTGGAGAAAATTTGGCCAAATTTGTGCCTGAAAAACATTACTCGTGGGGCATTTGGCTGTCTCTCAAACCAAAGACCCTATTTTTTAGTCCTCCGTCACCTAATGCCCCTGGGTTCGAAGTGCACAGCCTTACCCCATATCCATTTCATAAGTGAGTGCCCCCCACCAGGAAAGCGTGAAACTAATGTTGCGTGAGAGTCAATGAATCGCGTGCCCTATTCTTCACGTGTAGGGGACTTGAGTCCAGGGACTATATTTCCGGCTATACCGGTTGTGATAGCCTAGCTACATTGCACTAGGTGAACTAGGTAAATCGTAGAATGATGTTGGTTTGGACTAAAAGATTTAGTAGGGTGGCCACAATGTGGACAGTATGCGGAGTGGGCACAGTAGATCCACAGCCATTATAACTGGTCGGCACACTCTGGACCGAAAAGTTGGGGGTTTTTTTTTTTTGGGAAAAAGTAAAAAAAGTGACAGGTTAAGTTAAAATTGAAAAATAGTAGAAACTGGAACTTCCTGGGCCATATTTTGTGTAGAAATTATTTTAAGATACAAACAGCACAATATCAAGACAAAAAGTTTGTGAGGCTTACTACTGAGTAATAATACAGTACTAATTTTTACACCACCATAGGCATATTTGATAGAAGCCACAGTTTCAGAGGGGATCGGAACTCAACGTTGTCTGTCATGCTTCAGTAGCTCAAAAAATATGTGTCAACTTATGGTTTTCTATGAATGGGGATGCAGAGGTCTAGCCGTCCAAGGTAAGCATATTAAGGGGACTGAGTCGCTTCGTTAATGAGAAATTTACGTTTTAATTAGGCCATGTTGTACAGAAACAATGGCAATTTATTTGGTGGTGTGCAACCTATAAGGGTGCTTCCCTCTGCCCACAAAGCATGAACCCTTGCAATATTTGGTTTCAAGATTGCTTTTTTGAATGGAAAAGTTGATGTTCCCAAAATTGCAATTGGATAATAAAATAATGATACTTGGTAAAGTTATGTTTTGAAAGAGCAAAATTATCCTTAAAAATATTTTGATCACCCTCATATTCCCCCCCACCCCCACCAGAGATCTTATGAACCTCCCGTCGTACACTAAAATTGTGGTGTCATCTTTCAATAGGGGCCAAGTTAAGGTTTCCCACAGCGTCAAACTTTTAAAATGCTCCAATCATGTTGAAAGGTATGACATATTGTCTGTCCAGTCGTA
>JAMKCH010050057.1:0-10521 GCA_023653785.1 Ophioderma brevispina
ACTTCCTACATGTGTGAAGGTGTATCGTAGTGTGGAAGTAGCATCCTTTAAGGTCAGGTGGATGCCCCCCCGGCTTCCGTTTGAGTCCCCTGGACCTGCTGCAGGCTTCTGAAGCAGCCTGCTGCTTCGCTCGACCTCTTAGGAGAAGGGCGTGCCGTCTGTTCCACCACGTCCTTGGGGACCAACGTCTCTCGTGTGCGCAGAGTCACCGACCTCCACCGTGTATGAATGTCCTAAAGTGCTTCCACAAGCCTTCCCCCCCACCACCGGAAGGGGAGTCTCTGAGGCCTGAGGATAGTCACTTCCTCCTCTTCCTGGGGGATGCAACAATGTGGAACCCCCCGTCCCTCCTCTTTGTGTCGCCCCGCGCTTGCTTGCAATCCACCGCTCTTAGCTTCGTTATCCTTGCTGCTCCCTTTCTGGTGGAGATTGCCCTTGTTGCCTCTTGGACGGCTGGTTCTTCTGATGGAGTCCTTACTACGAAAGTCTGCGGTTGCTGCAGGCTCTGCTGTTTGCTGCGTTAGCCTGCAAAGGTGTTCCACCCCCGCGCAGAACGCTAGTCCCCGGAGTGTATATATTGAACGTTGGCCTATCTCGGCACTCGTCTACAATCTGAACAGGGTCTAGAGAACTCCGTTCATCAGTGGTGTCGAAGGTGAAGAAGGATGCGCTCAATAGTCGCATACATCCCAGGCCAGGGTTTCCCGTCCGCCCAATTCGGCATCCCCTTCCTGGTCCCATGGTGGGGCCCGGTGAGGACGTTCCTTTCCCGGTGGTTCTTCACGTGAGCGTTTCGGCTAGCTTCCCTGGAGGGAGACAAGAGGGTACTTACGGCCTGCCGCTTCTCTGGCTTGTTACCCACCTGAAGCTAGCTTCTCAAAAGTCTCGGCAAACATCTGGTGAGGGTTTCAGGCCCTGGATCGGGCTGCTCCCTCCCTAGCATAACTGCTATAAAGAAGGATCCGGCCAATGTAGGCCTGTATTCAGTGAACGACTCCCTATTTGACGATCTTCTCCAGTTGTGGATCCTCTCTACCTCCTAGACTCCGGGCTTGATGGATCCTCTGTGAGTTCCTCTTTTTCTGTGATTGGTTAATTACGGTGGTCCGAGGAGGGGGGCGTGTGTGAGTTGGTTGATCGCCGCAGACTTCTTTCCCGACGGATCCCGCATCCGACGATGCGAAAAAAATTCGATGGGTATGGCCTGGTCCATGAACACCCAATCGTCGGGAAAAACTTGGCGGTTCATGATCCTTGACTGGACCCAGAAGTTCATCCCGGCGCTTGTTAGTGGAGCTCTAACTGCGTCCCCCCCGCTGGCTGTCGTTTGGTCGGTGGCTGTCCTGAAAGTCCCGCCTTATCCGACGGTCGCGGTCGCCGCGGCTGTCCCGGCGGTCGCGGCTGTCCCGGCAGTCCGGGCTTGGGTCGCGGGTATTTACCCGGCGGTGGGTCTCGGCTATCCCGTCGGTCTTGGTGATGGCTAAATATCGTTGCGGCTGCACTGCTCAGGAGCGGCTCCTCCGGACTCCGGCAGTAGCTGCTATTACCACGGCTCCGAGAAGCGGCTGCTGCGAGATCCACTTGTGATCGTGGCTGGCGGCACGTCTCGTGTGGATCCCGGCACTTTTTGGGGACCCGCGCAATGCAATGATCCCGGCGGCTTGCGTGATCCCAGCGGGCGTCCCGCCGGCTCCCGAACGTCTCTTGTGGTGATCCCACGTCGTCGGTTTCCGCTCCCGGAACGGCTCTTGCGGTGATCCCCGACACTGCCAACGGCTTCCCGGACGGCTCTTGCGGTGATCCCAGCCGGCGGTGACCCCGGCTCTTGTGGTGATCCGCGGCGGTCTCAGGCTCCCGGAGCGGCTCTTGTGGTATCCGTCGGCGGTCACGGCGCCCCGCGCGGCTCCTGCGGTGATCTTGGCCTGGGCGGCTGTCTCGTCTTCCCGAACTGCCGTCCGCGGTGACCACTTGTGTATTCCCTACTTTGGAGAGCGGGGGACTCGTGGGCTGTGCAGTACCGGCGGCTGGCCGGCGACGGCTGAGCGGTAGGAGCTCCGGAAACCTTTGCACAATTGCAGCAGCTTTGCCGCTGCTATCCTGGCTGCTACCCCGGCTACAACACTGGGTTGCTGAGCGTCGTGGTCGGTGCGGCCCGCTTGTGTCCCGTAGATTCTCGGCTGACCGTGCTTGCAGGGTGTTTATTGCCGTAGAAGCCACAGTCGCATGACGAGCACTGTCGAGGCTTGGGTGCTTGGGGCCACGTTTTTCCCCTCGGTATCTGAGTCGAAATCCATGTCTTATCTGGAGGAAGACAAAAGAGAACAAAAGTCGGTTAGGAACTTTAAACAACTACCGGAAACATAACCGGGAGATCTCTCTAAGTACAACTAGCCTAGCGTACAATTGAGTCCTCCTACCCAAAACCCCAAGTTGAACCGGTAATCCGCTCAAATCTGAAAAACTCCTCCCGCTTGAAAAAGCAACTTCACTTCCGGTTTCGTGGTCTGTTAAATATGGAACTAAATTTGTTCAATCGAACCGTCGATGTCTCGTTCGGGAACCAAATGAGGTTAAAACGGTAAAATGTTCTTTCGGTAAAAAAGGTCCCCCAAAATGGCCGCCGGAAAAAGCGTCCCGACCTAAAGTCCCGGTCCCCATAACGGTAAGGCTCACCGTGACAATTGGTAGTGGAGCCCCCTCAAACGGGACAACCGAAGAAAAACGCGGTTGAATCCTAACTCCCATATAAAAGCACATACTTCCGGTCGGGGTCGTGTTGAAATATGGAAGAAACGAAATTGCCGTATCTCACGCCGAATGTTTAGTTCGGAACAATGATCTACGCATAAAATTCCGGCCGGTAAAATTTCCAAAATGGCCGCTGAAAGGATCACCATTCTATTATTCCCGTGAACGGTAATGCCCCGCGGCCGTAATAACGGTAGAGGGGGCCCCCGGTGACGGAAAGACCAATAAACGAGCCGCAGATCCGTAAGTCCACGGAGGAAGCGGTGGGCTCACAAAAACCGCCCCGGTGCACACTGAAGCAGATGGAGCAACCATGCCACAGCGAAAGTCGAGTTTGACTTGATGGCCGACTATACCTTTAATATGGCGCTGTACCGGTACTGGCCCGGTAGGGTAGCGGGTGAAAGTTGACAGCGAAAAACCAAATTAGCCGACGAAAAAGCGAGATAAAATACTCGGGAACCAGCTCGCACAATAAGCTCCCCAACCCAAGCGCTATATGAATGTGGGAATTACTCGAAGGGGTCCACCCGAGGTAGACACTTGTAACACACGTGTGAACTAGCCTGCCATGTTGTCCGCGGAAAGTACACTCTGACTCACCTAAACAGATGCAGTTTTGCAACAATCTGGGATGGGCTGAAAGCAGCAAACCGAACCAGAATGGTGAGAAAAATGCGTAAAACACATAGTTTGGTAGATAGGTGAGCAAAAGCTATAAAAACTGTTGAAAATTGCAAACTTCTCAAGGCACATATTAAGAGCACAACATGCTTAGAGCGTAGCAAAATGAGAAGTCAGTGTTTCTATATCATCGCCCGTGATGCGTGCGCAGTCAGGGGTCGTCGAACTTTCCAGTGGGTATCGTAGGTATCTTGCTATACCGAGCGTAGAAAATGAAAAGGCATAAGTCAGGCTTGAATGGGAACGTACTAGGAGATGTAGGTGATGTGGGTATGGGAATTGACTCACAAATGAATATATCTTTTTAATGTATACTTATTTCTTACCCCTTCACCTCCTCGGACAATGACTGGATAATTCAGACCTGGGCACAACATAAAATAAGACAAAAGTCTTAAGCATGCCATTCCTACCAATACTAATTAGATCCGTATCTCTCCAGGGAATAAATAATGATGGGAAGTAATAGTGACTTGGCAAAGGTGGTATCACCAAGAGAAGATATCAGTAGCTTCCCACAATGCATTGCTTCCAATGGAGATTTTTGTACAGGTAGTCATGTGAATCGTTAGTGAAGAAACATTTTTAAAATGCAAGTTGGTGATCAGTACTTCAAATTTAACCATGTTTCATCTCTAACAATTCACATTAGTAACCTGAATAAAAACATCCATTGGAAGCAATGCACTGTGGGAAGCTACTGATATCTTCTCTTGGTATCACCTATGATGCACTTGATGCATTCCATGGTAGTGATCACAAGAGCTTCAGTCAATGACATAGCACTGCTATGGTGTGGCTGTACTTGTGGTACAGTTGAGGTCTTTTAGAGCTTGCTCTGTTTATTTATTCCTCTGTGGAGCAGCCTTTGTTCGGGCCTTTGTTATAGCAATGCAGATGAGCAAAATATGGAAGTTATCTCTATAGCACTATTTTGCAATAAGCTACAAATAGAATTTGATGAATGAAAATGAGCATAAAAAGATGACCACCTGGACTCATCCAATATTCATTGTCAGAGGCCTGGTGCACTATTAGCTATTACTTATATTGCTTGAGACCTGCCTATATGATATTGCTCACCAAAAGTAACTCAGTCATTATAATTATGTCTGTAACAATTAATTATTATTGGTATTTGAAGATGTCAGGAAAAAAGAACATTTCATTACAGTAATTTGGCCCCTCATTTGTTACAATTTATCTGAGTATTGTGGTCTCTGTGTAAAATAGAAGGTGATTTGGGAAATTTGAGAAAAGAAATTGACCTCAGTAAATCAGGAAAAAAAGGAAAATTTACATCTGGATTTCCTGTGTATAGATCAGTAGTTCATATACACAACAATATTGAAAAATTAACCCCATTGTTTTCTGCTAAGATTTATGAAACCCAGATTGCACTACATAGTTTACTGAACTTACATGTAAGGCCTAAGATATAATATCAACTGAGGAAGTTGATAATAATAATGACTAATGATTCTTTCTAGCATCCCAAGTAAAAACAAAATATATAAACCAATTATATATAATTAGATGAAACAACTTATGCAATAAATGACATCAGCCTTGGCACAAAACAACAACATGTGTAATGGGAACATATTCAGGAAATGCTGCTTACACATTATGTACAAGGCCACAGGTATACTGGGCAACATTGAGGATGCTTGGAACTATTCACACCCAGTATAAAAACATCAGTTTTTCGCTCCCAAATGTTACAAAATACACCGCGGTCCCATACCCGCAGTGTCGTCTCCGTCGCAGTTTTCGAATGGGGCAAAGGTTCACATGAGTCACCAACATGATCGCGGGAGGGAAGAAGGGGGAGAGGAGAAAGGGACCAACGACCGAGGTAAGAGTAGCCAAAATGCCCAAGAGGAACCCTCCTTTCCCAGTTTCCATCATCGTAGTCCTTACGGAACCATACAGCATCATTATTTAGAAGGGTTAAATTTTGGCCTCACAGACCCACACACACACAGATACAACAAACATACGACCAGAGTAATCCCCTATGTGCCTCTGCAATTCTTGCAAAAAATACAAAATGTGACTCAATTTAAATGGAGTACTGACATTTTAACTCACTGAAGAAGTGTCAACAGTGGCATACCAGGCAAAATCAGCAATTTTAGGCTAAAATCACCAATTTTGGAACAACTCATGATCTGGTACCAACATTTATTAAAAAAATCTCAAATGTTGATGTTTGCCCCTCCAAAATTTTACTAACTTCCTGCTCCCCCCCAAAATTCTTTCATTCGGAGTATGGATCGGCAACCAATTCACATACGACACTGGCTCGACCGGAGATCGAACCCCCCGGGCCGCATTGGTGCAAGGTGGGGACTCGACGCTCTACAACAACTCGCCCTCCCAATTTTCACACCCCCCAAAAAAGAAGTCCAGGCACCACACTGTGTGTCAAGTTTTCATTCAGGTCTAGCTTATTTGGACTCTACTTATTTTTTTCTAAATAAAACAAGCTTAAATTTTTACTCTAGGCAACCTTACCTGACTGTGCACGACCATTTACTCTCTCTGTTCATCATAATCCCCTTTAGACTTCATATTTGCAATAACTGTCACCTCCTTGGTTCTTCAAATGGCATCCGTACTCCTTGTTACGTCACCCAATCAACTATACCATAATTAGGTGATGTTATGGCCTTTAGCCCCTATAAAGTTATATAATGAAGACCAAAAGTCTTCTGACATCCATTAATCAATGGCGGCTTTCTTCTTCACAACCCCTGTAACTCATATTAGTGAATCAATTTTTAAATGGCAGTATTGAAATGCCATGCGCACTAGTTTTAGAATATAACTGACACACAGTAAGAATGACAAAAAGTAGAGTAAAGGATCTGGTACCAGGCTCAATCCAAACAAGTTTCATATGCACTAAACGTGTTAAATGATTGTTGTAAGTCTAACTACCTTAAATACACAACCAAATACCCTTCTACTTCCACTAATGACCCTGTAAATGACTTCTTAACCCAACGGTGAACACCCTAAACACACACTGGTCCGGCCCATTGAATAAGATTGAGGGGCAGTGGGGACGATTCCCCCAAATAAAAAAAAAGCCCCCCAAACCACCAAAGAGCTAAAAGGCAAAAAAATTGAGAGTGGAGGGAGCCCAAAATTAGGGTTTTTATCGAAAAAAGGTTAAAATTTTCGTAAAAGTCCACGGTCACATTGCCCCTCTCCCGTTGTAATTTTTTGGGAAGTCCCCTTTGAAAAAAAAATGGCCTCCCTAAAAAATTCTGGTTATGGGCATGTGGCTGATGCTCAGAGTGGGAGGGGGTAGAGGGATTTATTTTGCATCAGTCAATGCAAATATTTACAGTTAAAGAAAAGGTCTACTTTTCAAAGTCCCCTCTGTTTAAAAAAAAAATGCACACATTCCATTGGTTTTAAAGTAATGCACTTGTCAAATTCAATCCCCGCCCTGGGGGTCCCGGGACAATAAGCGGGGTAATATGCCGGGACATCGCCGGGCATGTACAAAAAGTATTGCCCCGCAAGCCGGTGTTAGCCGGACTTTCGCCGTGAATGTAACATTAGCTGTTGTTTTCCCCCGCCCTGCCGGGACAATCATTGATGATAGCTGGGACTTTAGTCGGGAGATACAAAAAATTTTCCCGCACCGCCAACCGGGCCGCCGGGACATAAACGGGGACGTTAACACATGTGTCACACCATATAAAACCAGCTATCAGTGAGCCAGTCAATTGCCCGTCAAATCTGTGTATATCACCATTTTATATAGCTAACCATTGCAGTCCGATCTCTCCATGTCGTGAAAGCAGCCGCAAGCTATATCACACACGCACGTCGTCGTTGAGATATTAACTAATCCGGGATCGATATGTTTCAACGTAAAATCGGCCGAAAACGTCAAAAATCAACAGGAAAATGTTTAAAAAAATTAAATCAACTGAATCACAAGAAATAACTAGAAGTTTGGATTCTGATTTCATTTACTTAATAAAATCACCTTAGGTAGTGAAAGCTCTTTGATATTTCTTGGTAAATGCCAGGAATATTGTCATTTCAATGGATTTTTTTAACAAACCTACTAAACAAGGTTTGTTTCGCAAACATTAAACTTCCGATTGGTTAAATTTCTGCTCGGTCCTGCCACTCCGTCGATCCAAATGTGTTCATTTTCTATAGCTAGACCTGTTGTCGCATAGGGCCGGACCGGAGCCGGATTCTACAGAGCTTAAACAGTCCCTAAATCAGTCCCCCGCCCCCACTGACGAGAATATATGGGGATTGTCCACACCGAAGCCCCGCTAGTAGGGGCCGGGACATAGCGGGAGATGTACAAAAAATATAAGCCCGGCACCGGGATTTCATGCTACTTTAGCGGGGGGGGACAAAGGGGGGTGGTGTCACGAGAGTGCAAAATGTTACATTCCCGGCTAAAGTCCCCGATAGTCCCGGGACCCCCAGGGCCGGGAGTGAAATGGACAAGGGCATATTTTTATCATGAGTGATGTAAAAAGAAATAGCAGAAAGTACTAATTACATTTTCCTTTTTGAGTGATTATGAAAACTTTAGGGCTTATAAGTTGTGAACCCCAAGTGTACTCTATGCAAAAGAAATCATCACATAGTGGATTACATGGGAAGGTTAAGAGAACAGACACAACTGCAGAATTTACACATTTGATACACCTTAAGACTCCACGGTAATATCATTGTGCACTAACGTCATCTTCACAGAAATTGATGCAAGTGAATTCCCATGGCCTGCTACTTACCTTACAATGGGGTTCTATTTTCTTGATTTCCTTCAGGACAAACGATGCGCAGCCCCTGTTACAGTGTTCCTTCTGGCCTCTCTCATACAATGCCTCTAACCTTGGAATTTCTCTGGCGCCATGAACAATGATGCTAAAAAAAATATAGACAAAAACCACAAATCCACAGAAGGCAATATAATCTTGATCTAACTCTCAAATCACACACTCTCTATAAAGGAACAATCTAGATTCTTCAAATGAGTCCCTTTGAAGTACTACTCGAATAACCATTGACGTACCCAACCACACGTCCTTGCTTCCCTTTAAGGGCACTATTAGTGATTTGCTGAAGGATAAATTCAAAAAAATCATCAAAATCAGTTATTGCAATGTATGTAACAAGTACTGGTACCCTAAAATACCCGCCATGATCCGACCAGAACGCAGCTAATTCAACACAAAATCAGATATTTTTGCATACTTCACCAGGTAATGAAATGAGGTCATATCTTGAACAATGCCGTTTCTCCTTTTTTGCCAACGTTCAGTGTTGAAAAAATTATGAGACAAAAATCTCCAGACTTAATCCTTCAATTTTAAAGATGTTCGCCAAATTAAATGTTGGACTCTTTATGGTGAATCAATGATAGTGTCTTTACATTTGGCACAACTTCTTGTCACTTGCAAATCCAGTTGTGCATCTTGGAAAACCCAAGACTAACCTTTCCTACTTTCTTGTATGGAATGTTGTGTTTGTCACAGTATTGTACGTCAATTCCAGGGACCCTCCACACACAGCTTGGCCTTCAGTGAGCCTGGTGCGATAGTAATGCAGCCTGGATAACACCACTATGATGACCACTCATGGTGTATTGTGCTGAAAAAAAAGACAATTATAAAATACCAGGCATACAAATCCACATAATTTTCCATGATCTATGCTGTTGTGCATTTTGTACAATTGTTTTTATTATTTCCCTTAGCTGTTTACTTTAGCAAGGGTTCCCAACCTTTTTTTGCACAAGACCCATTCTAAATGAAAGTTTGGGGTGACCCCCCAATATTTTGTCTTGGTAGCAAACTGAGGTCTAATCAAAACTGAATAAGGCTGGAACCATCAGGTGTTTGTAATAAATACCAGTCCTTATTTGGAGGAGGAGCCTTTATTTTCATGATCCTTTGCTGAATTACTCAAAAATGAACTTTTGTAACATTTGTTTTCAAAGTTTAGCTTCATGGACCCCATTCTTAAGGGGTCACAGCAAAAGGTAGGGAAACACAGAGTAAGGTCTTGCATTTGATCAGTTCTTGTTTTTCCTTCTTCTGATACTCTTATAAAAGCATTCTGTAAGTCCTTGGGAAAAATAAGATCAAAAGTGTTCAGTGGCAATTTGACGGAGGACAATGGTTTTTTGGGTCATCTACAGGTCACTAGTGCTCAAAATTAATGTTGCTACAAATGGTGCTTCGTAGCAACAATGTGTAAGATAGACTGGGGTTGACAAGTGACTCACGCAAGTGGCAGATTTGAGGTCAAAGGTAATTTAGGGGTAATTTCTGGTCCTGAGTCTAAAACTTCAAAAATTCATATCTACTAAGTGTAATATAGTCTGTTGATGCCACTTGCTGAGTGCATAGGCCATGGGGGCGGGCGGGGGGGGGGGGGGGGGGGGGGGGGGGGGCGCAATCAACATATAAATGGCTATTGGGTGGTGTAGGCTGGCACTTCAAAACCTAGGGGCATTCGGTGACCGAGAACTCCAAAAAAAGGGGGTCTTTGGATGAGAGACAGCCAAAATGCCACAAAATAGAAGTTTTTTGGGGTGACAAATTTGCCAAAAAAAAAATTCAACAAATGGGGTTTTGGGTGACATTTTTGCAAAATTTTCAAAAATAGGGGGGTCGTTGGGTGGTAATGAAATTCCAAATTTCCAAAAAAATAGAAAAAAATATGGGGGGTCTTTGGGTGGACAGCGCTGCTGAAAATGGAGGTGGTCTAAGAGCCTGCACACCACAATTTTCGGGTGAAAATTTTTGCAAAATTTTCTAAAAAATAGGGTCTTTGGGTAATGAAATTTCCAAATTTTCCCAAAATATAAAAATATGGGGTCTTGGGTGAACGCGGATGCTGAAAAGGGGGGGGGGGGGGGGGTCTAAGAGCCTACACACACGTCACCTCAAATGGAGTGCCCCCCCCCCCCGATGTGAGGGGGGTCATAAGTATGGGTTTGTATTTCTTTAGAAAAAACCAAGTGCCTTTTTGTCGATATTGTGCTATTTCAGTATGGTTGTGATATTGGAAATCCTAATTTGGGTGATTTAA
>JAMKCH010050058.1:0-53803 GCA_023653785.1 Ophioderma brevispina
GATTTTGTGACTTCAGTTTTGCTATTGAGCATTAGAACTTCTTGTTCAAGACAAAAAGTGTCATTTAAAATATGTACCTCACCATTAATTTCAGCACGATCATCGTAATCGATGTTCAAAGTCAACAGATACATTATTAGCATGGAAAAGTGTATAATAAATAATGGAACCTTCATGCACCGTATGTTAGTGCTATCGATCGATTTATTCCCTATTAATTCCCGGAACAGATTTTCAAATGATTTCGGATCATTACACTGGGCAATAGTATTAGACCTTCATATTTTTTTTGATAATTAACGCTTTTTTTTTTACCCTACACAAAGCTTATATTCGCGTCGACATGGTTTCTAACGGTCAAAGGGATTATATTGTGATGCAACACGGAATATAGTTTTCAATTAATTTCAACTTTCGGCTTTCTGTTGAGTACATGCATGTCAAACCAACCAGTTTCATTGTATTCAACACTTCTTTTTCTGACCTAGTACTGCATTTCATAGTTCTCGCCAGCATTAGCATGGTTTCATTGCACCTTACTAACGCATCGTCAACATTCTGTTCCAAATTGAAGCATCATCTAACCCATTTCTCATGTCACGAGATTCGTATTTTCATATGAAAACAGTTGGCTCGATCTATTTTCCATTTATATTTTTGCATAATTATGGGTTGAGATTGTACCTTCACCTATATTAGAACGATCTGTAGACAACATCTTAATAATTTGCATTACACATAATTTCCCATGACCAAGGGAAGTGCGCTGATTCAGTACGAGAAAGCACACCCAAACTGGTTAATATTGTTAAATAATGACGTTGATGCAAGTACGTAATCGGACTACACTGTTACCATTGGACCAATGTAGTAAAATCACACATAGGATCATTTCACTTCACCAGTGACCATGTGAATATCGTAACTTTTAAGAATTTAGCAATTTATACCAAAAAGGATGTACCAACCTATATCGAATTTCTTTACTTTCCCCTTTGTGATGCCCGTGGGTTTGAATGCGCCATCCATTTCATGTGAGTTCCCTCCCCTGGTTAATTGATGACTCACTGGGAACATCCTGATTACAACTCACCTGGCTGCAAATAGGCCAAGTTTTCTAGCAAAAACAAGTACATTTTTTTTCTTATTTTGTTTCTTTCTAGTTAGTTACATTTGTATTACATACTTCACTTACAACAAATTTCTAATACTTAATTCAAAGTAGAGTAAACCAATCACGTCTGGAGATTTCCCATAACGATATTTACTAATTAATAGTTTACCTATACTTATTATCTTATTAATTTACAGTATTCCTTCTTCTGCATTCATATCCACAAAGGACATCCGTTTGGTGTTAATTTGTTGGCAAACATTATACTTTTGTTGAAGTTATTGTGTCAACTTACTGTTCCAGACCTTCTGCAATTTTTTTACATTCAAAGAAAAATATTCAATATACACTCGTATTGCCACGTTTCACATACCAGTGTTCCACTTTTCATTTTGTGAAGAAAAACACCTTTGTGGCATAGAATTACTAATTATTTTCCAATTCAATTGTTTGAGACGAGGTTCTTTCACTCCTAAAGATGATTTTTCCAAATGTTTATCATTGAATTTGGTATTTCGAAATTTATGTTCCCACACACTTTGACAGATTGTTTTGGTTTGATATATTCGATATTCAGTGCTTTATATATAAGTTAGTGGAACATTTCATTAATGCAACAAAACTCGTTCCATCATCGACCCCCAATATCATTGTAATAGGAAATATTTTAGCATTTTTGCACATTTTATAAATTGCCTGTTTTACGGCTATATATTGTAAAATACCCACTTCCCTGTTGTGGAAACATCTGTTTGGTTTCGTCTAGTGAACGGACGTCCCCGTTTTGTCATACATATCTGAGATTGGGACATAATTCATTTTTTATCCATCTTTTATTTAGAATGTATACCACACATGTTATGCAATTCATTACGCCAGTAACTTGATCTCCACAATGTTCTACATCATCTTTAACTTGTGGGCGCTTTGTCGAAAACCAAACCTTAATCAGATTTTCATAAACGGAGGGCCTATCATTATCATAGATCTTTACATGGTGCATTCATACTCTTCATAACTGCAAGTACATTAAAATATTACACAAGCTGAGTTTTGTTGTAAATATATAAAGGGAATTTTTTCCACGTACTGTTTCCGGAGACGACATCTTTTTACCCAATTTAGCTTTAGGAGTCCAAAAATGATTTAAAATGAAACATCTTTCAAACACATTAACGAATCAGTTATTAAAGGTTCTTGTAACCTTTTCTGAGCCTTCACAAACGAACTAAAAACATTCCATTCCCTGTTTACAACCAGCTTGGGGGTAAATCTATAAGTGAACCTATATATGAAAACTGTGATGCCGTCAGACTCTTTACCACGAGAATTTTGCCGACTATTGATAAGTTTCTCATAGTCCAGGCTCTAATTCGACTTTTCAATTGTGACCATTTTTGGTTCCAAGTTTTCAGTCAATTTCTTCAATTTTTATTTCGGATTACTAGTACACCTAAGATTTAAGTGTTGTTATCAGGTGCAAATTCCAATTTATACTACCATTTTTTTTGCATCCTTTCTTTGCACAATCCAAAACGGCATCTTTGTTTTGTTTTGTGATGGTACGCTCTGATATTCTGTAAAACACTATCAAGTTTTAATAACATTTATATTGATGGTCGGGTCCTTCACAAAAGATAGTCGCGTCGTCAGCAAAAAATTGGGTTATTTTGAATTCATTTGCCACAATAATCTACCAAAGGGTAAAAACTAATGCTGGATATCTTCTGTTTTCCGTTATTTGCAGCCCAAAATTTCTGAGCTAAGATCAACATTAAGGGGGATAAATTACAACCTTGTTTTAAACCATCCTTCTTGAGCGAAAAATTTGACAGGTGGCCCGTTATGTAGGATAAGACTTTACAGTTACCTTTTAGTATAGTATTAAATCCATTTTTAATTGACACCAAATTAAAACTTCTCAAGAAACATACGGATAAAATCTCTTTTAACTGTATCGAATGCTTTTAAATCAATACAAATCATAGCTCCTTCTACATTTTCCTGTTCTGTGTATCGCAAGACATATCTATTAGACGAATACTCAAAGCTTGCACCACGTTGTCTTAAAAAAAAGCCATTATGATTTGTATGATAATGTTTGGTAAAACAACTTTATTTAATCTAGAAGCGAGCGTCTTCGCTGCAATCTTGTAATCTATAGTAGTCTCCCAGTTATCGACGGATTATGTCTTGGTAGCCCCTTCCCTTATGAAATTAGTATGCTAATTACCTCTTTAGAGATGCTGATAGTCGCAGTTCATATGCTTCATTAAATGAATTTACAACCTATTGTCCTACTATCCTCCAATGACATTTATAAAAATTTCTGCCCGTTAACCAGATCCCAGGGACTTTGACTATTCATCATTTTTGGGAGAGCTTTCACATTAACATGAATTAAGAAAAACCCTTCACATCATCCCTATTCTTCTTGTGTAATGTATTAGGTTTAAATCTTCAAATAAAATTTTCAACATCTGTTAGATATTTGAGTCTTATTTTTATCACAATTCTTTATATATAGGCAACTTGCATTTTTAAATAACTTCTTCCTGATTTGTTACATTTTTCCGTGTAGCATCGACCAAATATAATTGATTTTAATTACATTTTTTTTTGATTATAAAATATTTTGTGCTTTTTTCCACCCTTCTTCTGTCCCAATGGCTTTACTTCTTACAATAGACCTTTCCTGTGATAATGATAAAGTATTCATATTCCAATTTTACTTTGTATTATGAGTAATTAGCTTCAAATTTTATGATCTCCAATAATCGTGTTTCAAAAAGCATTTTCATTTTCTTCTCCAATTCACTCATACGCTGATATTTTATTTTACTCCCTTTTGAGAAATGATAGAAAAAATATCTTATTCGGTTTTTACCAGATTCCCATAATTGCCTGAATTCAAAATTGTAAAATTCAGTTGTAGTATCATTAGCTTACCTATTCCCTCAATATTTGGTCTTGCAGTTAAGCTATATTTAGCTTCCAATAACCGGATCCCTTTTCATATTTTTGCACGTAATTTCATTTCCATGGCAATGTGGTCGGAACCACACCGGTATGATGTCAATTTGATCTCCAAAAACTGTCAAACATACATGGTATCATCAGTAGTCCAAAGTTGATTTAACTTAGACTTCTAGACCAAGGGTTTAAAAACGTTTTTTTATTCTTGTTTTTGGTTCGCCCATATGCTATAGATTTTAAAGTTTTAAAAATGTCTTATTTTATTCGAACAATCATGTGATAATGACCTGGATTACCAGTACTATTTTATCCAATTCTGGGTTCCAACAAAACTGTATGAAAAATCCCCACCAAAAATATTATGACGTGAACAGTGTGAAAACAATGACTTACAATTGAACAAAGGGAATGAGTGGAGCAAATTATTGAAAAAATGGCATTGGAGGAAAAAAAAAAATTAAGGATTGCCAAAACAAAACTAACAAAATTCATTTATCGTTTTTATAATTGCAAACCAAAAGAGAAGTAGTGATGATATGATGATTGATGAGAAAATACCACATTTTTGGATAAAATTTGATACAAAATTTGCCACCCGAAAAACCCCCTATGATGGGACATTTTTGCTGTATCTCACCCTAATACAGTTTACCCCTATTTGTTTGAATACTCTGTCATCCGGAGGCCTGGGTTTGGAAGCGCATATCCATTCATATGTGATCCCCCAGGCCCGGATGAGATACGGTTTACGTCGAGTAATTATTCCTAGGAATGTGTTACAACACAATACTAATGAAGATACACCATATCCTAGTGTACACGTTTACATCGTGTAACAACGATTCAAACGTGGCAAAAGGTTGCTTGAACATGGCAGCGACATTTCCGCTAAAACATTGAAAGCGTGACTAAAATGATGCAAGCCAAAAATCTAAATGCATTAAACCCTAGGGGTGTCAACACTTAAAAACAAAAACTGTATCTCTAGTAGAACATAAGTCTACATCAAATGGATGACATAATCTTTCGAGGAAACCCTCTAGAATTTTTGTAAATAACTTGGTTAAAGTGCAGCAACTTTCACCTTTTGCATTGCGCTATTCAACCCGTTGAGGGATTCTGGGTAGTCTGGCAAGGCAAAATTCAAAACGGCAACCATTTTTCAGAAATAAGACAGGAGTCACGCAGGCGGCGGTACACCAACCGACTTGGCAAAGGCTAGAACTGGTCGCGAAGATTTAAAAATCTTAAAGACGTTAATTGGAATTAACATTTGCAGGGGGGTGATCCACAACCCCGACGGATTTTGAAGTCAATCATTTATCCAAAAAATATCATATATTATAAGATGTATTGAAACTAAGGTTTAAGAGGAGATCGGAAACTGAGACAGAGACTACCATAGAATAGTTAAAAAGCACGTAGCAGTCCCCAAATTACCGTTTGGCAATCCCATGACAAATCAGGGTGCAAAGGTTTTGGTGTTTATAATAATTATAATCGGGCTGTTTGGATATTAGAGTGTATCGGTGCGAATGGCTAAAGAGCGCATAGCTCTGTAGCCATGGAGCGTATGTTAAAGAGGTATTATGTTGATGAGATTACTTTTGCAGGGGAAGTGTCTGAGTTTTGAGTTATGCCAGGTAATTTAACAGAAGCATGATTGAGGTGTGACTTTTAAAGCAGTGACGATGAAAACAGTGGCAAGGGACGTGGGCCTGGGGCCAACTGTTGAGTAATTTAAGCACAACTTAAAATTGTACTGATATTACAGTGCGTAGGCCTATTATGCATGTGCTGTAGGATAATTTACCCAATTTGAGTGGTGTTACGACTAAGGTGTTATGACTTAATGAAAAGCCTGTGGTATTGTCATGTAGTATAGCAAATTTAGAATTTTGTGCACGACAGTCGTGCATATAGCCTTTGCATAGACTCAGTTTTAGTCCCATCTTTTTTCTAATATGGAACAGATCACGGGCCTATCTCCTATACGTAGACAGGTCGAAAAAAATTATTTTCTAAAATATCGGTTACAAGCCCAACTTTTGAATTTTGTCTCCAGATTCATTTGTATTAAATAAATAACACTCAGTCAGTCAAATAGGAAGAAAGAAATGCAAAGGTGTTTATGGCAAAAAAAGCAAGGTTGTAAGGCCGTCGCGAGGGACTCCCCCATGGTGCAAAATTCGCCAACCCTCAAAAAATCATTGATCTTCAGGATTGTGTAAATGCGGAACTACTACTTTGAACAGAAAAGAGGTAAGTGTAATACACCTATCCAATCAACCAAGAAACCTACTGTATTTTGATGGTTTGGGTGGAAAACTCGTCATACCTTTGCCTAGAGGTTGACATGACATATATTGAAAAATAAAGAAGCTAAAAATTCATCACAACTTTTCTGTCTAATATAGCATTTTAAAACATTGACATTCCAATACCAAAACCAAATAAAAGAACAGCTGAAATTCATAACCTGAAATCTGGATGTAAACCAAGTGAGGGTGTCCAAATTCGGAACCCAATGTTGTTGCATGCAAGGTAAGTTTGGCCTCCAAATCACACATTGTGATTCCAAATGGAACAAAGCACCTACCATGAGATACCAAAGACTCTTAGGAAGAACCCCCGATTACCAAATCAGTTAACAGTTGCTATATTGGATCAGGCAATGGATCGAGTTAGAAGCATGCGGTCCCATGCCAGTCTTTGCGTGAGATGATCCAGATGACCAATCACATGGTGATGGTGTCACGAGGCAGTATAAGCATCATTGATGTTAAATGTTCAAATTCATGCGTGACATTACACTGCTACTTGCTATTACTGTTTCATGGCGATCACTAAGGAGCATTATTTTGCATGATTTGATTTGAATTTTGAACAATTTACCCCGAGGCCTGTGTAAGGACGTCTTCATTGAAAAATACCACACTATGACTTGAACTGCATTGAAAAAATAGTCTTTATACCCTTCAAATGATGGATTGAAACTGTCTTTACTTTACAGAACACATGTATAGTCTCACATCTGATCTCGATTACGCTTGTGAAAACGGAGAGAGAGATACAGAATTGCTTTGCTGCTTTGGCAGGTATCTGTTGTAGTTATAAACGGTAACGAGATTTGAATAGTTTGGTGTCACATGTCAGGTACAGGTCACGCGTGTCAGGTATCAGGTCTCAGTTTGCTCTTCGGGGGCGGATCCCGATATATATCAATCCGACTATGTTAAATCAAGGTCTGTACATGACCTCTGAAAAAAGTGCTATTATTTTTTCCAAAAGACACCGTTTATTACGTCTAACACAGTACAAATTTACCTTTTCCCTAATGATTCAAAAACCGAAGTACGATTGGCGATAAATCTGTTGTTTTTTTCCAATGTAGGATACGTACGTCATTTTTACTGAATGGCTCCCCGAAGCAAAATAATAACCAATAAAGTGCCGTGAACGTAACAAAAATCTTTATTTTTTACCAAAAATTGGCTGTTATTCCCATAATAAAATTCCTTTTTAAGATTCAACATCTGTATATGTTCTTTTACTAATTAATATTCAAT
The DNA here is from genome assembly GCA_023653785.1 of Ophioderma brevispina. Lineage (NCBI taxonomy): Eukaryota > Metazoa > Echinodermata > Ophiuroidea > Amphilepidida > Ophiodermatidae > Ophioderma > Ophioderma brevispina. Next base: position 7,660 of record JAMKCH010050058.1, read on the forward strand.
CTGCTCCCGAATGAATGTGAATGAAAAAAGATGGGTCATAAGTCTACAAACTGAAAACATAGTCAGCCGGCTAAATACCTTACCGTGGACTTGTATGAGCAGACGGATCACCGTTTGAGTTTAGCAGGCCCTACAGCCACTTGGCGCGGCTGCGGGGGTTAGGCCGTCGAGCAGGTCGTATCCTACCCCTTGTTATTTGTGCACAGTTGTGTTAATAATTGTTTGGTAAACCATACGCTGCTTACGACACAATGCTCAAAAATGCGTATTTGACATAAAGGAAGGGAACGATTTTGTTGATTCAAAATATGGATCCCAAATTTGTAATTTAACGTGGGAGATTTGCAGACGCCACATTTATGTCCGTCCATGAGAAATGTTGGTCACCTCACGGAAAAATGACTCTAACCTCACGTTTCTGAAACCGGCGGAACAACTAATGGATGAGCGTGGACACGTAAACTGGTGCAATATCGGGCGATATTTTGTATTGAGACGAAGGATCGTTTGTAACAGCCGTTGAATTATTATCGCGAGGATAATTATTATAGGAGATCTCCGATATTAATTATTCTAATTACAAAATTTTTATTTTGCGAAAAAGAAAATTGGACAGGTACGGGACAGTGTACAATTCTTCTAGGTAAAGACAGTAAAAAGGAAAAAACACACAGGGGGAGATCCTATTACGTATAAAGGTTGGCTGGAGCTGCTTTGGGAGATATAGTGAAATCATCTGTGACAAAACACTACCAATGTCATTAAGAACTCGTATGTTCAATCAGAGTATCCTGCCCACTATCACCTATGGTGCGGAGACCTGGACCACAACCAAAGAGCTTGAGCAGAAACTCGTTGACACTCAAAGAGCCATGTAGAGACAAATGCTACACGTCTCATTAAGAGACAAAATCAGAAATACCGAAATCAGAAGCAAAGTCAAAGACATACTAGAGAAAATAAAAGAAGCAAAATGGAATGGGCAAGGCATGTGTCAAGAATGCAAGACAACAGATGGACATTGGACAAAGAGAGTGACAGATTGGCAGCCAAGATCAGGAAAAAGGAGAAGATGCCGAAAGAAGAGAAGACATCATACCTGGGCACCACATGGACCAGAGATGCTCAAGTCCGAAGAAGATTGCAGTTGCTTGAAGAGGGCTACATCCAACAGTGGATGCAACAGCCCAGGTAAAGGTAAGGAAATTTCGACCTCTACCTTTGACAGGTATAGTTGGAAAACTGAGGTCGCTCTTCAGAAAAATGGGCTGTTGTTGCTTTAAAGATTCTTATTGTGCTTCGTTCGTTCGTGCGTGCAAGTCCAAAATCACAGTGGAAGATCCGTCTTTAACCAGCTGATAGTTTCATCATCCAGGTTGATCAGGCCTGGAATTCCTCTTGGGGACTTGTAGACCTCACAGTCATCTATGATGTGGCTAATGGTTGTGGCTCTCCACAATCGCAGTTTGGTGAAAGTTCTACTCCGATCTTGTGAAGGAAGTTCTTTGTACGACCAACGCCAGTTCTGAGTCTGTTGAGGTTGACCCATGCTTTCCTATCAAGGTCACAGCCTTTGGGCTTGCTAGATGGGCTGTCCACAAACTGCTCTAGGTTCAAAGTAGATGATGGCCATTGCTCATACCATCTGTCATTGATCCAGGATGATCGATAGGGATACTGTGACTGCAGTGTCATGGATTGGGTTTCAAAGTGATTCTGTGGAATTCTCTGATCCTCAAAGGGTGTTGGTGGTGGGGGGGGGGGGGGGGAAAAAAAAAAAAAAAAAAAAAAAAAAAAAAAAAAAAAAAAAAAAAAAAAAAAAAAAAAAAAAAAAAAAAAAAAAAAAAAAAAAAAAAAAAAAAGGGGGGGGATTAGGCTACCAGATTCATCACATTTCTTGTTATTGTGCTGATTAAGGACTACTAATAAAAGTACATTCATTCAATATTGAACCTTCTAATGTACTAAAGTCCCATTCTCATCAAGTGCATACATAAACACTAATTACTATACAGTTTCGTGAATAATTTAGCTTTAGTAATGACACAAACGTTGGTAGCAAAATCTGCACTAGAACGAAGTATAGTAGTTCAATATTTAAAGGGGCATTTCGTGATCCACAGCCTCGTCCTTCGACTTATACCTTAAAAAAAGAGATTTTTTGTATCATCTGAACCGTTGGCCTAAGTGTACTGCCTGGCTAGATACTTCAAGACCAGACCAACTCACTATTACACCTAGGACAGAACTACCACCTGGTAGCAATCTTCCACGCAAAGAATGGGTCACCTTAAACCGGATTCGCACAGGAGTCGGTCGCTTCAACAGCATCATGCACCGATGGTGGCTGCGACCATCTCCAGCCTGACAATGTGGTTCTCCATCACAGACTGCGGATCACATTCTCAATGAGTGCCCTACCTTTCGTCCACCGGTGGACATCAGACTTCTCAAACCCAACCAATCAACAGTGAGCTGGCTCCGCCGTCTACAACATATTTTGCTGCTGCCTCATACGCAAGAAGAAGAATGAGGTAGCGTGATACAAATATTTGGGCGTAACATCAAACATCACACTCAGAAGCAACTGAAATTTTGGAAATAACCTTTTTTCAGAGATATTTTATGAATCATAAGCACAAAACGAGATGCTGGGATCACGAATGCACCTTTAACCTCTGAAAAATAGTATGTGTCTCTGTTGTCTCTGTTGTTAACTGTGTAGTTACTAGTGGAAAACCACTTAATCAACTGCCACCAAGACTTGTGGAAAGAAAGACTTGCCATCAACCAAGTAACATCTATTGGTATTGAACCTGGTGAGCATCTTCCACCTGGAGCTGACTCCTCATGGGCTGAATAGCGATGCCTCAACAGATTGAGAACCAGAATTGTCCGATCTAAGGTTTCCTTGCAGAAGTGGGGCTACCTGGAAGCAGATCAGGACACTACTTGTGGTTGTGGAACAGCACTACAGACAATGGAACATATCTTGGTCTGCCCATTGCTGGAGCAACAATGCACAAACAAGGACCTTGCGGAATTCAGTGCAGCCAGACGTTATACCCATCTCTGGGTAGATCGTATTTGAGAACCACAGTGTTTGGACGCAAGAAGGAGAAGAACTGGCAAAATGTGTAGTCTCTTATCAAAATGCTCGAATAGTATATCAGAAAGAGTAGTGGTGGTGGAATGTCGTTAATTCACGTGTTCTGGTTTAATTTAAAATATTTAATGAAAATACCTCTTAATAATTGCATGAACACGTGTTCATATTTCATTAAATGTAAAATCTAAGAATCTTTTAATCAAGTCATGAATTCGAAAATGTACGTCTGCCATTGGCAATGCCTTTCCAATTAACCATAATGGAAGTGGTGGCCGAACTTGACTTGATATCACGTGCATCCAAATTGGCCAATTAAAAATGTTGGCATTCCCTAGATGGAGTTTGAAAATTTAACCAAAATGAGCTAGTAATAAGCCGGTACGTATAGCCGTTTACCACAAATTAGAAAAAAATAGTGCAAGGGCTTATGTGATCCCGTTCGCATTTTATTAGTAAAAGAAAAGTTATATTCCATTGTAATGGGTAGAGCTCAAAGATTCAAATGAACATGCCTGGCATTTTTCTTAGGACCTCTTGAACTAGAAATCAAAGGTCATGAGGCAAATTATTCTTATATTACAATTTCTGAAACTCTTAGAGACAAAATTAGTGTCTACATCCATGTTTTCTGGGTCAAAGAACCCAATAAAGACATTAATAACACCATCAGATCATTTGGTTGTGGCAGCCATATTGAATTTCAAAATGGCCGTCAATGAAATCCGTTTTGCCCACATCGTGGTCTCAGAGACTCGTAGAGACACGATTTTGGTGTCTACACCCACGCTTTAAGGGTCAATGGTTTCAATAAGAATATTAATAACAACAATGCATCATTTAGTTGTGGCAGCCATCTTGAAATTACAAATGGCCGCCAATAAAAGCCGTTTTTAAAAAAAATAACAAATAACAAAAAAACATCGGTGCTGCGTCCAAAATCGGAGCGGGCGGGGACGATCAACTGGTTTATTCTTTTACTTGGCCTTATATTTTTAATCTTATCGAAAAAAAATAGGAAAAATAGGTCCTTTGTCCATTTTCTGGAATTTTAGTAAAGAACCATATTTCCATAGCCATGGAATTCAAGAGGAATGATTTGGGGAAGGTAAATACATTACTATCTTGTACTTTTTCAGGTAATGCTAGCTAGGATTACCTATATCGAATCCTAGTGTCTAGCCGAATCATGCTCTAAACGTGGAGGTAATTTTGTACAGAGCTTGTATAGGAAAGTGATCGCACGCAAATTGGGTGGCTCATCTATTGTGCGCATTATTACTGGCTTTGTGTTTATGTAGATGACATGTGAATATCTATTGTCCACTGACAATACACGTGCATTTTCAGAAAAAAATATGCTTCTAATAGCGATCAATTCACCAGAAGCACGCAGATCGTTACGAGAATACAGTTTAGTATACCCTCGTACCCTCAATTCCTTTGCATAATTATATACATGCAAAGGAATTGCAATAATTATTAGAGAAGTACTTCAAGACACCACTACCCCCTGAAATAAATCTATAATGTATTTTAGATTTTTTGAAACACAGCAGTAACAGAAGATTAAGACTCGCACGCTACTTACAAACGGCTCTTTTCAGAGCCACCTAAATCTTTGGTCTTTTTTTATAAGATGCGATAAAGGCAATCCTAGGCATTACCCGAGAAAGTACAAGATCGTATTACCTGCATCAAATTGTCCCAGTGAGTTCAAAAGCTACATGGGAATAGAATGTATGGTTCTTTACTGAATTTGAATTTGTTGGATTTGTTCTGGAGTACCTGTTGAACCCTCGTCTACCGAAGGGAAGGAGGAGGGGTAACCACCCCTTCTATTTTTCCGCCCTGCTAAGACCCCCTTATCCAAAATTATCTAATTGTCAATTGACATTTTACGCTTCTTCATGTCAAAACAAACATCCATCGGGTATAGGTAAGGGGTGATTCGAAAGTAATGGATAGGGGGAACCATCCCCTTTCGGGAGACAAGTACCAACACGCCTAGTACGTCACAGGAATATTACAAACATTTGATTATGGTACCAATGAATAGCTATGGTCCATTTTCCCATGCTACCAAAGTTGGTACCAACATGCCTAGCATTACGTCAGAATGACGTCATAAAGTTCGCATGTCAGCAAAACTGTCAATTTCCAAAATCACACAGTTTAGAATAGTGGAAAATTCAATTCTCCCATAAAGTTAGGAATATCCGGTTTCAATGCGGTTTTTGGCGCTAGATGGGGGAAATTAATTTATATAATACACACTAATGTTTTTGTGTCGGCAAAATTAAAAAAAGTAATATTTTCCACCCTGGCTATATCCAGTTTGTTAACACTTAACTTATGATGTCATAGTGACGTCGTAATGGGGATGATAGTACTTATTTTGATACCAATGACGAAACTGTAAGTTATCCTGTGGTACAAATTTATAGGAATAAGATGTTCAATAAGGAAAATCTAAGGGGGATGGTAACCCCCCCTTTAAGTGTGTCGTTACAAAAATTAGCTCAGGTGACGAGAGTTAAATAACACTTATTCATAATCTAATTACTTAAAATGCAAATATGCATATATATCTTTAATTAACAAATCATCAGTTCACATATTGTTGCCAATAAATGCTAACTTTCTTATTATCCCCTAAACAGTTCAAAACACTGCAAAAAAGTGCATTGACATTTGACCTTAAATTTGAGGGTCAAGACCCAAAGACCAATATTTTCTTGTTAGTCGTTTCCTTTATCCCTAAAAATAACTGTAAGCTATAAAACTTTTTGAAAACCTTCAAAACTGCGAATTGTATGAACTTGTGAAGAGGATATTGTCTTCTACCATCACAGATAAATTTTATGAATATGTATGAAAATGCAAATGAAATGTACTGTGTATGAAGGTGAAGGCCTACTATGAGAAATTGTTATCTGATTAGTAACAAAATAAAGTAAAAACAAACGCAAACAAGCAAGAAAAACAAAAAGCAGGTAATACGCCATCGTACGATATATGGGAAAATATGCCCATAAAATCAAGATCAAAATCATGCAAGTAAACTTGATCCAGTTAAATACTCCATAATAATTTTAAGGGGCCGCTTCAAAACTCAACCACCGATCGGCCCTTTTATGGCAAAACTACGTATCTCAAAAATCGGCCTTTTGAGGTATTTACCTTTAAAGTTCATTCGTTTTCATTTTCTTATACATTATAATTATCTGCTGAATCCTACATTTAATATAGTTATCATATAATTGTCTGAACATCCTTCAAATTTGAGGGTTAATGATTAAACCATTTCAGAATTACAACACAATTTATCAAGGTTAATAAGTTTGCCATAAAAAAATTAGGGAAATCAGTTATGGTAAAATACATATTTTATGTTTCAATGTCCGAACACAAAATATCACTTACAAAGAAATAAAATTCTTGATATTTGTTGTTTACAAACACTTCTCGTTTAGTTTCATCTTACCATCTGTAGTCCCATTAATTCATAGAAAGTTTTTTATGGCAAAACTACTTATCTCTAAGTTACGTAGTTTTGCCACAAAATAATAAGGAGATTTTGAGAGAAAATGACACGAACTTAGAGATACGCAGTTTTGCTTTAAAAAAAATACCTACAGAATGGTAAAACGCACCCAAGTTAGGATGTGCTATCTTAGAAGGGAAGCATTTCTGGCATATAAGACTTTGTGAAATGAAAGCAGCGCCCGCAAATTGCCCAGAAATAACTTTATCTCAAAAAGTCAAAATTTCGATTTACGTAGTTCTGCTATATAAGGGCCGCGGTTCCGCCCGGTTCTTTCCGGTTGGAACCGTTTCCTATTGTTCTTAACAATGAATCACTGTTCAACCGCCCGTAACCGATGGGTTTTTTTCTCTCAAAATCTCATTATTTTGTGACAAAAATGTTAGCGTTGAAACATGCAGTTAACAAGCCGCTTTTCTGTGATCAAATCCTTCATCAGTTGCACTGCACCCTATGTCCGGACAGAGACGAGAGATCTGCTGCTAACCACTTCAAATTCAGAGAGAGTTTTTTAGACATGGTTTCTCTGATGTGCTGAGCGCCTTTCATGCCTGTCGCACAGCGCCTTGAGCACTTTTACGTGGATATGTCGCGCGTTAAAAATACACAAATTATTATTATTAAAGTTATTGTTATTATTATTATTATTATAACCCCTTGAAGCAGTATCTAAGGAGTTTAAGAGAGTCGCCTTGTGGAAAGAAAGACTTGCGATCAACCAAGTAATATCTATTGCTATTGAACCTGGTGAGCATCTTCCACCTGGAGCCGACATTCCTCATGGGCTCAATGGTGATGTCTAGATTGAGAACCATAATCGGCCGATCTAAGATTTCCTTGAAGAAGTCGGGCTACCTGGAAGCAGCTCAGGACACTACCTGTAGTTGTAGAACAGCACCACAGACAAAAGAACATCTCTTGGTCTTCCCACTGTTAACAACAATCCACAGACAAGGACCCTGCGGAACTCAGTGAAGTGGCCAGATATTAGTAGAAAACATGCAAAACAGACTTGTCCACGCAGCATCATATTTCCTAGGCATGGAAATACCCAATGCCCAAATCGAGCAGATCGTGTTCTACCCCCTGCCCTGACACAAGACATAAAACTGGTATTTAGCACAACTACATGCTATGATTTCAGATTTATAAAGCCCGGTTGCCAAAACAATTTATGTGTACTTATCATTCCATCATGAAATACCCATGGACAAGTCTGTTTTGCGGACTCATTGTTCGTTGGACCATATCTTGATAAACACTCAACCAAAATAAACAATTTTTTCAGGCAAGATGCTCAATTACCCATTCTTTATGATATAATAAAATCCACAGATATCAAATTAAAAAAGTGGAAAAATATCACTTTCATTTTGGGCAAAGTTTTTAATTGGGTCACCCTGTATTGGTTGAGCGTTCTGTACATTTGTTTTTATAACCGAAACTAGTCTAGAAGGCAAAATGTAACAAGGTTCCACATATTCTACGGAGATTATTAAGATTATCCTTTACATGGAAAGAAGAAGCAATAACAAGAAAAACAATTTGTCACAGGTTGTTAAAGAAATCGGAGCAAATTAAAGAAAAAAAAAACTCCATGATAAAGTTTGCAGAGTTAAGAATGAGCTAATCACGGGAATAAAACACTCAAAAAAGTGAGCGACTTTGTCTATATTACTAACACTAACTGTCGTGAATAGGAAAAAACACACTCTTAAAATGAGTTTACTAAATGTTGATTAACCAGCCGTCTATAAAACACCAAGAAAGACTAGGCTTGTTTCGACTAATTTAAATGCATTGTTCATGCTGATTCTGAATGAGCACAGGAAAATAAAGAATTTTTACCTTTTTGAAACAAAAATTTACAAATAGTTCATTTTTACGGCGACCCTAGTCGCCGTTGGTGCTGAATGATTAAAACGGGAACAACCACTTTTTACGTAAATATAAACTTTTTCTTATTTTTTCGAGTGACTAATTTTATTCGCAGTGATTTTTTTTCGGATTAAGGGAAAATTTACTGGACACAAGACTATTATATAATGGCTTAAGTCACAGTAATGAAGGCAATCAAACTGTCAAGAACATTGGCTATTGAGGATTTTCATGATTGGGGGAGGGCCCACTCGGCCGTAAGTGGTGAGGATGGGCGAGGGGGAGCTTTGGATCATGTGTGGTAAAACAGTGTTATGCGTATTGGTGTGGGGGGCGCTCAATGGTATTCGACGCCCATCACCAAAATTATGGGTTGCCCAGCCCCCGCCGCTTCCTAAGGCCTAAGAACCTATGGTCTGCACTGGAACTCAAATGGGCATTAATTCCCAGCTTTAAACAACTGACCATTGTTCGTTAATATGGCAATTGTTCCTGTGATCAGCGAGTTTTACCAAGGGGGTGAAGACCATTCAAAACAGTCGTCCGTGTGGGCGCTGACATTTTTGAAATATTGCACGGACTAATTATTAGTTTGGGTGCGTGTATCCACACATCAATGTCAATTCGATAACAAACGATTCCGCCAAACTATCAGTTGTTGGCTGTTGGGTGCTATTGGGTGGTTAAACCATGGCCAACAACGAATGAAATGACGTCAGTCGTCTTGATTAATAAACCGCCTCAATGAATACACTTTTCCCACCTAAAGAGCGCAGTGGCATTATTGGAAAAAAAGTGTATTGAGGCCACTATTGTCCAGGGCACTTATTACCTGGCCACCTCTAACACTACATCAATTGTATCACTACCGATTAGGGTATATGCAACCAGGCGGCACCACAGTATGTGGAGAAGCGGATGCAGCCATTGCTTTCTATTTGTGGTTACTTATCGTTTTCTTGTGGTCGGCAAAAACATGCGAGACGATGAATTTCTAAAGATTAGGTAACGTTTTGCCTCTCTAGCTATATAGAAAAATTAGGGAGTCTTTTTTGGGGTGGCTTGTACATTTTTTGCTATTGTGAATTTGTATGACATATGCTTCTTAGAGTATCCACAAGTTCATTGATACTGGCTTGTGGTGGTGTTAGGAGTGTATTCCACTGAGTAAGCTGATCCGGGGCCCGGCACCTATGATACGGACGCTCTAAACATGGTCCACTTTGAGACTGGGGGGTGTTTTTTTTATTTGGAAACAGTCAGGCGGTTTTCACCATACCTTATTCGAAACTGGCGCGATGTAAATGTACAGTTGTGACTCTATCTACAACGGGACCCGACGCACAGGGGCCAGAATCGTCAATCAAAAGTGGCCCAAAAATCAAATTGCGCCGCGAATGGACTTTTTATGTTTCTTTATGTGTAGGGAAAGAGAAACATCCAAAATGAAACCACGATTATGTTAAATATTTATTTTTTTGAGGAATTAAAGGTAAGTCATATTACGTCCGTAAAAATCAGAAAAATGCGGGACTGTTGCCTCTAAAAATGATAATACCAAACAAATATGAAAAAATTCTTGTGACGGAGAGGAAGAATAAGGATCCATTTTTTAAGTGCCTCTATCTACCTCGTGATTATACACAGATTAGAAATTACTATGAAAAAAAATAATGATGAGAACATTCAGGGGAAAATCCCCCTTTTACCAAAAAAACTGCTAGAAATTCACTTTTTTGAAAAAAAGATAGCCGAAAGTTAGGGGGATTCCCGTTGATCCCGCTATGATTCAATATCAACATTTTGATCAAAGCCTATGCTTTCAGTATGCTATTTTTTGCAACAACTTTGGCAACTGCATATAGAGGATATTTTAAATGGCCACACACATGCTAAAAGGCCGGTTTTTTATGAAAACAAATTCAACTTGCAGCCAGCACCGCGCTCGGTTGTGTATGCACTATACAGTCCGTCTAAAAACCAATATTCGTTAAGACACATTTCAGCATGAAGAGGGGGTACAGATTCTGATCGTTCTAGAGGTATTGTATTATGCGAGCATATCTTGTGGGTGAAACAATATTCCATATGACCGCATTTATAAAAGAGGAACCTGTGTTAACTTTAGCTTAAGAGAATCGGAATCTAGTTGTTTGAGGCTTTGCGGAAATTTTGTAATGCTGTTTGTAGAGCTATTAACAAATAACTTGCCAAACAAAAAAATCGTGTGAAAAAGAAAGTTCTGAGGCTCTGCTTTCCTTTTCAAGTTCTTTAAAAATGTCAATAAAAAATACTTTCTGCAAGAAAAGCATTAAATCATTTATAGGATTATAAGTATTCTGAAGACGGGTAAAAATGATAATGAAACAGTACGCAAGGGAGGGGTAAAACTTATCTCAAAGTAGACGTATGAAAAAAGGGGATTTGTGAGAGTGGGGAAACATTCAAAAAGTTACCGCAATTCTTTAACTCGAGGGGGGTCAAAAAGGTTATGTATAATTTGTACGAAAAAAAAATGACGAAAATTACGAACGCCCCCAATCAAATGTGAATCACTTTGTGATGCGAAAACAGTTCCCCAAGTCTCACATAATCAGTGTCTTATGCTTTATGTATTACTTTTTTTCAAGAAGCATTAAAAAACGGCATTTAAAAGCTTTTTTAAAATGCACTTTTGGGGATCATACCATTGTGTTTTTGTTTTAGTAAACATTGCTATGATTTTACAACAATTTTATGCAGATCGGAGTGAGAAAACATTATTTTGATGACGGCATATATCCCTTACATCCCTAAAGGAAAATGACTACCAACCTGACCATCACCGCATAAAAGGAGGTAGCGTTATTTATCTTGTTAGATCTAAGATCTATTTCCCACTACTAAACACAAGGCAGGTGTCCGCTCCGTGATTTTTGAAAAGTGGCAAAAAAGGGCATTTAGGGATTTAAGGGGTATATTTCAAAATACTACAGTTTTATGTCCTTAAACTCTTAATCTGTTTCGATAGTCAATGTTTTATGGACCTTTTAAGTATGTTACAGGGAATTTGATAATGTCATATTATTTTTAAAGGTTACAATAAAATTTTGAATGTATTTTGTATTTATACTAGAAGTCACATATACTTCAAACTTCTCATGTCCAAGAACCCCCTATATGCTAAAATAGTCATTGTTTTATGAGGTATTTTATGGATTACAATGCATTTTATCAATGACCAATCAGAAAACAGTATTTGATAACGTTATATATATTTCTAAATATTACCATCAAATTTCTCATGTCCAAGAACCCCATATATGTCAAACTTATAATTGTTTTATGGTCCATTCAATACATTACAATTAATTTTTCAATTGACCAATCAGAAAACAGCATATTAATGACGTCATACAAATTTGAAAATACTTCCATTGAACTCAGCGGGTCAACAAACCCCCTAATATACCTTAAAATTGACCAAATCAACCTTCTAATTTCAACAAATATTTTTGGCCAGCTTTGATTTAATTCTGGCCCACTGTGCGACGGCTTAACGTCCCCTCCGAAGGACGGGATGCTTTCATGATTCAGTTCAATTCAAAGTGAACCATGGAGGGGAGCGGTATTCTGTGTTTTATCAATAGCTGGCACACAGATCAAATCCAGAATTGAGCACCCGAATAAATCCCAGCAAGTGACCCCACCCGGATTCAAACCCGGGATTTTTTCAAATTTGCGCCACAGGCAAACACCCTAAATGATAGGCCACGCTCTCCCACAATAAACCAATCTAACCGACATCACTTCCTTGTGTCTTTATTGTAAGTCGATAAGCTACATGGGCTCGTTCCCGAAACTCAGTCGTAAATCTACGTGCATACTATGTTATGACTGTAACTGTAACTGGTATTAAAAATATCTGTTATGTAGGACATATGCGTGAGATATAGTATACACGTAAGGTTACGCCCGGGTTTGGGGAACGGACCCCTGGTTCCTTTCAAAAAAAAAAATAAAATTCTGAATGGCCTTCGATTTTCACACACACGACCATGGAAAAATGTTGGCCTCAATTCACGCAACGTAAAAGTGGTATTAATTTTACTGAAAAAGACACACAACCTCTTAGCATGAATGGAATCGTCGAATGGAATCGATAGCTTAAACAGTAAGAGCGCTTGAGGCTCGAGTTCGATTCCCGGTCGAAATAGCTATTGTGAATTTCTCTCATCTGCGCAAGATTAATTAGTACCACCCAATCACTTCGATTACTAAGTATAATATCGAAATCATAGGGCAAATATAATCGAAAGTTAAAGTTGAAGAGATAACGCGTTTTTGCAACTTAGTTTTAACTAAAGAAAGAATTGAAACAAATCAGGTATCGATTTATGAGAAAACTAAAATGTATTTTCAGTGTACAACAATTAACCACCCGACATATTAAACCCTCTTGTAGATGACGGCAAATAGTTACTGTTTCACACTTCTGGCTGAAGGCAACTTCGCATAAATCCACAATCAAACTTAATTTTGAAAAAAAAAAATATCCTTCATTTTCGAGATTCCTCGCCTAATCTTGATGAAAACTATCTAAACTATCTATACGGATACTTACAAAAATTGTACTGATGGATGAGGTTCAGCTTTCAAAAGCGGAATCTTGCTGCCCAAGCTAAATAGAAATGAATTGATGCGCGTACCAATCTGGTTCTTGCTTCTGACGAAATCAACGTATGTTGACTCTATTTTTATGTGCATACGCATGGATAGATGGCATTTGCTTACACCATATTTGGGTTAAGACCCGCCTTGGACTCGTCCATTTTACCCAGTGGAACCAAATAATTTTTTTTGGAAAAAAAAAAAGTTTTGGGCACCTTTTATATGCTTTCAACTATGTTTCAAAGGAAATGTCAATTTTTAAATTAGTCTCAAGACAAATTAATTTCATCTAAGGAAAATGTTGAGACTTGTAATAGCTAGGAACTGATTAAGCCTTATTTTCGCTTTGGATGTTGTACACGCTATAACGCATAAGTCAGTGGCTTTTGCGATGGCCAAACCACTTCGACTAGGCTTGTTTGGACTCATTGAATGCATTTGTCATGCCGGTTCCATATATGGTCAATTTACGTTTAGGTTTAAAATATCTTAAAACAAAATATCTCTGAGCGACTGAAGTCATAAACAGGGCCCAAATTATAGTAAATGCAAGCGACCGTGAGACTATTCTCCATTATAGAGAGGTAGAAGGTTGAAATTGAGGAGGGTGTGTTGAGTTAAAAATCGTATTTAGACATTTAATCCCAGAAATAATCGTTGTTAAAAGGGCTTTTTTATTGGTATGAATCTATCTATAACATAATAATGAAATATCCCTAAAAAAACGTACCAGATGGTTTTTCATTGCCATTGGAGTATTCCTTGCGAAAAAAAATTCCAGATTTATTCCGACAAATGTACACAAACGGTACAACAATCATGGAAGCTAACCATGCTTTTATTCCCTGTGGTAATATTTACAACGCCGAAATGCAATACCGAACAGAAGCCAGCGAAAATACATCCCATACGCGCATATATCACGTGCAGTTTGCCACAAGCCTCATCCTGGTGAACTTCGTTGAGCACACAAAGGATAGGATCGAAGTTCGTTTTAAAATTTTTTTATTGCAAAAAATACACTTTTTCAAACCTCAGTGATTTGAGAAAAATGTGTAAAGGAGGGGCGTTTTTAGATTAACAAAGTGTTCTAGTTGGCCTAAAACACTAACAATCCATGAAAACGTTGACTTTGAAAAGGGGTCGCGTAATAATTTATAGTTTATCGCAGTCACACGGTAACCACTGATCTCTATAGATGAGTGACCATCAGTTTAAACACAATTCGCACCGATCTACTGGCATGTTAGATGTGCGAAAATATGCCCCATACATTTTACGGCATTCAAAAGTCTTATCAACGCCTGAATTGATCGCAAATTTTAAAAGCACAAGCCCTGCACAGTAGGAACGCAACGACGGCATATAGCCGTTAAAAGGTCAATTTGTTAAGGGGTCGAACTTTGGTGAGCGCCATGAGCACTCGTGGGTACTAGGAACGATATTTTTTTTCGCGCGTTTTGCATTAGCAATTTTAATTGATTCATTTATTAACACGGAGAGGACCATTATCCCACCTACTGCAGAAACGTCTTAAATATGAATATTTTGTTTTAAATAAACAACCTTTTCAATCGACTTTCTACAGAGTCGATATAAGGCAAATTTAGTAATGATCAAGCTGTCGAATTCCAGCAGAATTTTGCGCAAATGTTTACACTTTCAGTACCTGCGAATGTCCTATTATCAAAATGAATGACTCAATTTTAGCATGATCAATCAAATTAATTGGTATATTTCATTTTCTGATAGGATTTATCGATGGCAATGACCGCAACTTTGGCCTGTTAGAAAATTCAGTTTGAAACAACTTAATCCAAAATGAATAGTTGACAGATAGATCAACTCTCTATAACCTAAGATTTTGATCTATCGCTTCTTGCACATACCGCACGGCGGAGATTGTGGCCCGAATCATGCTCCAGGACCATGACCATTCTTATTATCTCATAAGGCAGCTATTCAATTTTTTCTACTTCAATCCACAACTATGTTTTTTATGATCCAATGTCCACTCTAAAATACAAATAAAATCATAACTCAATTTGTTCTGGAGTGAGATTAGAACCCACGACCTTTAGATACCAAGACGAGCGCCCACAGACACACCGCCACGCCATCCGAGCCTGGCAGAATCGTTCTTTGTAAATCTCAATATAACATTACCGGAATAAAGCGCACACATAATAATAATACGCCCGTTATATTAGACGAAGTTGAAATTATGCTCCTGAGCATGATTTCGGCCAAAATCTCCAAGAATCGCACAGACCATCTTGTTACTCAGTTAGCAAGCGCGTTATTCAAGTCCTACTGAGTTTACGGTTCGAGTCCGCCTGGGGCATACTTTTTTTTTTTCAACACTCTGTGCCGCAAGGGCCAGCTCCAGAAAATATGAAATATTCAAGTTAGTACTCTGATTACTATCAATTGTATTATTTTTCCTGATCTCATTTGGGTGGGGGGGCTTGGAAGTAGGGGGGTTTGCCGTGGGGCCTTTGTCCCTTTCCCAAAGCAGGTTACAGCCACTGTAACTGAACACACCGTTTATTCCTTCATGTAACATCTGTCTGCACGAAATAATCAATATGATGGAGTTGTGGTTGTGGCCAGGCTTAATTGATTTCTTTCTCAAGTCTTACAACTTACATCCTTACACCAGGATACACGCATTTACCATTCAAAAACTGCCGTATCTCATTAGTCTCATTAAACTTTTTTCTATCTTTTAGATGCATTTCCTTTCTGTAAAACGATATCATTTCCCAATATAATTACTAACTTAACCACCTTTTTTTCCTGCTTACAGTTGCAAAGAGACCAAATAAAAGCTCGTTTTCCCTTCTTAGCGTTCCTAGATAATCTTTGCTAGCGCCAACAACATTTCTACACGACGTTCGTATCTACGTCATGCTTTGCGTGGCATGTCATCAGCACAAAACGACTTTCAGATCGAAAACAACCTTGCGTCATTCTTGCGTGTCATTGTCACGGATGCAAACGCCTTTCAGATCGAAAACGACCATCGAGATGGGCCGTATTAGGATGCCACAATTCACGATTTTATCAGAACAAACTATAGTAGATCAACCCATCGTGTCAACAGAGAAAGTTTGTGGACGCGTCGATTATTTGGGACGGAGCAGACATATGGTGGCCCGATTCACCTTTTTCATGAAACGAACAAGGTAATCTTTCCTTTTATGTTACCATCATCTTACATAGAGAGTGCAAAGCTTTTCCTTCGTCCATCCGGCCAAACTACAACACTCTAATCAATAACATTCAACCACCTGTTACCTTGGATACCATTGAGCAAATGCAATGTCAGAAAATGCTTTGAGAGTTATAGTCTGATTTTTTATTCCTGTCAGTAGACGCATATTGTCGAGGTACAAATTCTCTGGATGGGGATGTTCGAATTAAAAACTAAAAAGCTGTAAATGCTCAACTTGTTCACCCGAATAAAATGCTTGAACCATGGCTTGAAGAACCCATTTGACATAACTTTGTTGTATGAATATGTTAAAGCTTCATAAAAGATTCAATGAATAATTGTCCTAAAAAGTCGATAAAAGCTATATCGATTCCTTTTTTTAGTCAATCAAGAAGGGACAAAGTTTCCCATGAACATCTAGGCTTGGTGAATAGGAGGATTAGTCCCACGTAAATATTGTAAGTTTGTTATGATTGTCAAAGCTCTCAAGTACCTAATGATTGGACCAATAATTATTTCTGAAACCAGACGATACATGTAAACGTTTTTTCTAATTTTCCTTATTAGTAAAAGATTTTGGTGGTAATATTTACTTATTCGTAAGCATTTTCTATGTTGAATGCTTCACGGCTTTGTTCAAGCCTGGTGGTTTGGAATTGATTCAATGCTGTTTGTCCTTGTAATATTTTACTTCGTGAGAAAGGGGACGCTTTTTAATTATGGCCTTAATCTATCGGTTCGTGACAATCGAATTTCTCTATGGTAGTGATTGGTTAGCATACAACCTCTCCGAACGAATGGAATCATCGACACGCCCCAAAAACCTTTTATTAACTGACGGAATAAACAAATCCTACATGAGACATGAATGGTTTTCATGAGTCCTAGAATCCGATTGTGTCTCATCTATCCGGACTGCATTTTTAAGACGTTTCAATAGTGTTGGGTGGAATTTTACTTTCCACACTGCACAGTCCCCTCATTCATGCTATACCTTCCGGAAAAGGTTACTAGAGGTTACGACGAGGCAAGGCGGATTTAGGGGGGGGCGCACCCGCGCGCCGCCCCCTTCTTTTTTTCAAACCAAAGGGCCGGGCGCCTTGTAATGTAGAAAAATCCTTTTGCCGCACAGGGCGCCGGGCGCCCTGTATATTAGGAAAATGACCTTTTTGTGGGCGCCCTTGCTGACACAATTTGTAAAATTTTCCCGGCTCGCTGCGCTCGCCGGGTAACACAATTTGGTTTTCACTCTGGTTGAAATTTTAAGAGTCAGGGGGTACTCTCTTTGTTTGTGTTGTTGTGCTCTGGTGCTTGAAAATATAAAATATAGGCGTTTGATACTCCCCCCCCCCCCCCGCCTCTTCAGAATTTGAACCGAGTGAAACAAAAATGTGTCTAACCCGTCTAGCGAAGCGAGCCGGAAATTTTTTTTTTAATTTTGGGAAATTTGGCGCCCCCCCTATTGAGAATTCATGATCCGCCCCTGGATGCGTTTTAATCTACTATAATGTACATCAAGATCTACTCTGTAAGCATTTTTTCGTAAATGGCGAATTCTCATGGCCTAAATATGTTCTTTTTTTTTATTTCGTGACTCTGACTTTCGCCCATGTTGGTACGTATTTTCGGCGTGTTTCGCTTTAATTTTCTCGCACGGAATTCACTATTTTACCAATTTCTACTGGAAATCAAGTTTGTACTACTTATTGCGTGGGACAGTTAATAAATGTAACCGCAAAAAATTATATCATTTCAATATTTAAATTTTTCTTAGAGTACTCGCACTCGCAAATCTGAAGGCTTGGATTTAAAATTTTGTGGACGTCACTCGGGGGTCACGCCTGTAAAAAATACGGAAGTAATGCCACTGCGTTCCTACTGTGCAGATGCTCATGCATACTGCCGGGCAGTGCTTTGTTCGTTGCCGGGCGTTGACGTACACATGTCAACTCATCTATACAATGGATTGGCTACACCACAGTAGTTGTAATTAGATCAGAGAGATGAGACAGAGGGAGATGGAGGCTCGTTTTGAAATCCGGTAACCCAGTTACTCTCATTCAACAGATCATGTTGGGTAAACTGCAAGGGCCGCTCGATTGCACCTTGAGTAATCTGTTCATCCAACTCAACTTGGCCAGTCAGGGAAAGTTTCAGAACAGGAAGTAATGGACACACTGCTATACTAAAACAGTTTATTAATATTCCAGCCTAAAATTTCTCTGCTGGTAATTAACTGGGATTTAATAGACAGGTGAATTTATGTTCTATAGCAAGAAACGCAAGTCTTTAATCGAATCAATCGGATTTCAGGCTATTAAGATGAATGGCGGATGAACAGTTTATTCTTTTGAATTAACATCGATCCGTCTTCTTCTTCCTCATCTCTTCTCTGATTTTAAAGGAGAATGGAGCAACTGGCGGAAATCTTGGTCTAATATCTACAGACCGACACGAATAGATCCAGGACACCTGTTTAACAGAAGTTTTAAATCCCGGGTGCACGTTGTAGAGACATGCCATCCCAACTCGCAAGTACAAATGGGCTCACTGAATTGCCATGATTCTGTAAGTCTGTTTAATTCGCTTATTCCCATTCAATGGTAAACTATTTGTATCAATGACCGGCTCTATCCACCTGCTTGGGCTTTTTGGGAAATTACAATATGGCCATCCGTGCTTCAATTACGAAGCCCAGTGCCCAATTCATAAAACCTTACTAGCCTAGTTGGACTAAAATGGGACTAGTTGCCAACTAAGGGAGCCTAATTGATACTAGTTGAAATTCATAAAATTTACTAGTGCTAGTGCTCTAAGAATCCTTGCTAATTTAGAGTTTATCCAGCAGGCAACCACTAGTTGGCAACTAAATCGTGGAAAAACAATATTATTATTATTATTATTAGTATTTCTGTAAATATTTTACAAGACAATTAACACTGAAGTTTATTGCTAACAAATTATATTTATAGTTATGTGAATTAAAGCAAATTAAACAACAATAATAATTAATATATATATATCTTATAAATAATATATATATATATATATTATATCTATATATAGTATATATTATCTATATATATCATTTGATAAAAAAATGTGAGTAAAGTTTTGTCTTCAATTTTTCAATTTGCATTACCTAAGGCGTAATAGCATCAGTGAAAAGAGAAAGGAGGAAACTTGTGTAAATACAGGCTCCAAAAAATAAATGCTAATATATATTTGAAAGAAAATAAATTATCAAACCTTACTGAAAAAAGAAATATAAAGAATTTCTTTAATTCTGCTTTTCTTGTTTACAATGTTTATGTTTTTGCTTACAGTTACCATATATTAATGACTTTTGAGTATTTTACATTTTGAGTAATGACTGATTTGCCTTAGTAGAAAATATTAAACATCACATTTCTCAAAAGCAGTAATTAACAGCAGAATTAAAGAATTCTTTAATCTTTCTTTCAGTGCTGAGTTACGACCCTTCTGTTTGTTCAACTCTCGATCTAATAGTGAGGTTTGGCTCATGTTTCAGGCCTATATACGGGAAGCTACTACAATTATATTTGCAATCATTTTGATCATGGTTCACATGTTAATGCTCTGAGAAGATGGCGCAATGTGTGAAACAGACTCAAACACAACAGGGTAGTCATTTAATGTATTGAATTTACATTCCCCACACTGCAAAACAAGGGCATTTTGTCCGCCCGAAAGCACCCAATTCTGTAGACAAATGATTGAGCTCGTTGCAACTAGATTTTCCTAGTATGTAACTAGTTAGCAGGGTTCTTAGTAAGCGTTTATTAATTTCATTCAAAATTTAGTTGTCACAACTCCGTATTGGGAATATTAGGGATTTTAGAATCTTACCAGGCCTTAGTTGGCCAGCTAAACTAGCAAGGTTTTATGAATTTGGGGCCCAGGTTTCCAACCATTGTATAGAGATCATTGTTCAAAACCCACTAATTAATATGCTCGGTACAGCATCTACGTACTTGTCAATGTACCGTGTAGCGCTTTCTTGTATTATTTTTTTTCCCTTTCCTAATTTTATTTTAAAAGCTAATAATTTCTCAAGAAGCCATGACTCATTTTATATAAAAAAAAATTAGCCCCAAATGTATGCCATTTTTGATAAATTTTTATATATTTTAAAGGAAAACGTTACATTAAAGCCGTGTTTTTTAATTTCAATGTTAAAGTAAACGCGATATCTTTCATACAGGCCAAACTTGACTAACCACCAATCATCTTTTTCAATTGTGTAAAAGACTACAACATGGCTTGTTGGCAAAACGATAGTGTAAATAATCAACGTGGCTGCTTCCTTAAATCGTCCACTGCTTCGAAAGTTAAGCGTGAAAATGGTGTTTTCTTCGCAAGGAATACTCCAATGACCATGCAAACCATCTGGTACGCCATATTTAGGGATATTTCATTATATATGTGCCGATAGATTCATACCAATAAATCCCTATAATTTTAATCCTGTATATACAGTGAAATGAGAATGCCTCTCTATACTTATTATATATAGTACACGATGCATTTGCATTCAGTACGACACTTTTGTACAGCAAGAACTCGGAGTAAGCTATAGCATGAATGACTAGCACAGATAAAAGACGGCTTTGCACCCAGGACTTTTCTTGTACAGATTAAAAAGTAAAAATATTATGTTACTCACCATGTATATTATATCCATACACTGGGGGGGGGTCGAGCAATCGAGCTATACCAACAGAGATTAAAGCCACAATCAGTCATTTTTCAAAATTCAAAATGCCCATTTTGTCTCTATATTTTTTTTTTGTCTTTTGCCAGAACCCATAGGGCTGGCCTTTTATTATAAACACATGTAAAATACACAAAGTCATACACCAACAAAGTACAGTACAGAGGGAAGAATGATTCTATGCAATACTAAAGCTTTGCAAAAAATACATAATGTATTATCACCTTGAGAATTATTAAGGATGCATTTCGTGATACTAGCTCGTATCTCGCTTAATCCATCAGACATTAAGGATAGCCCAAACCCCAAATTCAAATGCTAGCACATGCAGTATAACAGTATGTGCGAATACTTGCATCACAGGTTTCCATAAAATACTGGACTATAATTCCAGGAAGAAGTACAAAACACGAATCTCAAACAGATGCAATCATCAGGAACATATGCAGTGCAAGAGCCTCTGGCTCAAGATGTAAACATTTTGGCAAATTACTTTTGGGGAAGGGGGTAAAGCGAGGCTATAGATCACAAAATGCCCCTTAGAAGAACTAGTTACCAAGTTAGGTTACATGACTGTAATCTTAATGAAAGTTCACTTTAGCCCATTTTTGGTAATGTAACTCTAACTCATCTTTCTCACTTGCAAGGATCTCCTCTAGGTGAACTGTATTTTTCAACAGCACTTTGAAGGCAACAATAGATAGAGGAGATCCCCTGCATCTACAAATATAGATGTAACGCCGGACAATCAAAAGTAATTGGTTTTTCAATATAAAATCCTCGACATTATTATCAAGAATACCAAATAATTTTTCATAATTAGATATATTATCAAAAATTGTATTCCATGTAACTCTAAAATCATACTGAACTATCAACATCTTTACATTCAATAAAGAGATGACTGCAAATCTCCTCACAACTTTTACATCTTGTACATTTTGGACTTCCAACCTTTCCGATTTTGTACAACCATTTATTTGTCGGAAGAATATGATGAAAAATTCGGTATTGCAGCCACCTAAGTCTATTGTCAATTGTTGATTTCCAAGGCAACAGGTAAAGATTCTTATATGTGACGTCCTCAAGTTGGTAAGTATTCTGAAAATGTATTGGCACACTGGGATTATATACTTTTTTTCTGGTAAACATGCTTACTCTTTAATTTATCTATTGAGATAAATTCATTACTTAATACACAGCTTAAGACAGTGACGTCATCATTATTTATATTTTCACATCCATTACTCTTCATTTAATTTCTCCACGTCTTAGGAATAGCATTAATGATGCCATACCATTTCAAGTAATTAATGTACCAAACCTCACTCCAGTGTGCCAAAGGCTTCTAGGTTTACCCTTCTTTGATCAAATAAATCCCTTCTTTGAACAAAACCAGAATACAACAAACAATATTTGAAATAAAGATGAATTACCGACAAGGATATACAGTTCTCCCTACCACTTGTTTGTCAATATCCTCCCGGTCGTGGTTATTGATTGAAGTTTTATTCTGACCACACACTTAAAAAATTTCTAGAAAAATCAGGTATATGACTGAAGTTTCTTAATATCAAAATTTACATTTGAGCAGGGGAGATTCATGCATCAACATCTGTTCATTAAATACTGTGAAAGAATCTCCTTTTTCCGTCCACCCAGCGCTATTGTCAAACATAAATCGCTTAAGCACATATCTGCTTGCGATGATTTTTAGCTAAATATCTACCATTCTCAAACCGCCTTTATCATATTCAGCCCATTTAAAACACATCTTTTTATACGCTCTGGGCCGTTCCAAATGAATTGATGGATAATTGCATTAATTTTCTTTGAACGCTTAAGGATAAAATCATGGGAATACAAACATTTTGAGAGACCACCTTTCACAATAAGAATTTTACCAATCGCTGTAAGGTCTCTAATCACAAAGGAGAGGAGTTTGCTTTAGAGAAGTATTTTAGATAAAAGTGAGATTAATTTGTAATTTCTCATCATATTTAAAGAAAATACCAAGGTACTTTTACCTTTGAGACCACGTCCCAGGGATTGGTTTGTCATTAGATTCCAACACTTCACGATTCACAGGCTTCTGTTTTTACCAAACCTGCACTTTTAAAGATGAGCATATATAAAAAAATCATCCAGATCTGAAAAATATTTTTGGACCTGATTTACATCTTAACAAAGACCGTAAGATCATCCGCATAACAAGACATTTTAATATGATTTAGGTGCCATCGTAAAACCTTTATATCTTGTCATCTCTTATTAATCAGGAGCAAACTTCAATTGCTAAAACGAATAAAATTGAGCTAAGCGGATCGCCTTGCCTGACACCACGTTTAATAGTCATAAAGAGCCTGTAGAAAGCCATTGTTCATAACACACTTTGAATGTTTTATCAAAAATAGTAACCCATTTTGGACCACTGGCTGCGGATCCAGGATTTGAAAAATGTCCAAAAACCGGGGCCTGAAAAGGCTCTTTGTAACTGGTCCAAAAAACTCATAATTGGCGATTTTGCAGAATTTGCAGAATTACCGGGAGGCGCGCGCCCCCTCCCCCCTCCTGGATCCGCGCCTGTGGACCCCCTTGCCAACAAAATTAAATGATTTAATAACCGTTATAAGAAAATTGATGCGTCAATGGAGGTAAGCTTTTTCAAAATAATATTCAAAAGTAAGCACTGGTATATTTTAATTTTAGTAAAATTAAAATAATATATGCGACAGTGGGACGGATCTCCAATATATCGACCATTAACAAAAGCTGATGCTCCTTCCCATTAAGTCAGGAGGATTTTGGGAGTACGTGCAGACAGGGGCTAGAACCGAGTTAAGGTCACATCAAAGAGTGAAGGGCACAAGAACTATATACAATACGTTATCTTTCCCTGTTTAAAATTTAAAGTATTATGACTGCTTTTGGAATCGTCTCCTGGTAACCTTTATTCAAGCTTTTAACAAGAGTTTTGCCAAAAAGATGGCGAAAAGTTGAAAAACTCTGTACTGAGACCATCATTACCCAGGCGAACTTTATTATTAGTCCTGTGTGGATAACTTTTAAAACATTCATCAACCGTCAGTAAACCATCAACAAATTCTTTGTTGCTGCTCTGTACCTTGGGAATCTTCTCTACAACTAAGAATTATTAAACCTTTTCGAATTAGACATACATTTTTTTAGAATTACCAATTTTTTTGTAAAAACATCTGATCTCAGTGAATTACCAACTTTATGAGTACTCGAACCTGACCATAATTTGTAACAACGTATTAGTTAGTGTATATTAGCTTGATTCGCTTCTCAAGATTGAGAAAATACTGTTATCTTTTCACCCTTTCAACCATGCTGCTCTGGATTTATAAATAATCCCCTGTGTTGAGTGTGCTATATTCGTCCCCATGCCAACTTAGCCTCGTTTCAAGCATTCTCGTTATCTTTGTAGGATTTCCCAAGTTAGTTCCCACTTATTCAACTCTCTTCAAGATCTTTCAAATGTTGCGCCTTTTACATGCTTTTTTCTTACTATAATTTGAGTAAATTGGCTGGATTTCAAACTTAATTACTTCCAATATAAAATCCTATCATCCGTAATATATTTGTATGTTTCAACCATGTGGGAGTCAGTCACCAAAGGCTTGCAAAAACAACTATCGTTCACGGGAATTATTAAATTTCCAGTATGATGGACCATGTTTGTTACAATGAGAGCTATCAAATAGTTAAATATATAGTGAGTGTCTGTACTATTGCTCTCTATATGCTAGTGGTGAGTCATACCAACACTTATATTGCTGTTTCTTGGAAACCAACGGACATGAAGATTTTAAAGTGGTCTTGAAGATGCACTTTACGACTTTTTTGTTGGCTACATAAACAAGATAGAAAAATCACCTTTCTTGACAAATCCGGCGAGTTAACCCTGGAACCAGGGGTTTCACTCCGTTGGTGCCCAAGGGGGGGGGGGGGTTTAGGGACCCCCTAAGGAAACCAATTTTCCCGAGGGATTTTTGGTACGAAATTTATACACATGATGAAGGGATCCATAAGGCACCCCAATCAGCAATAAAAAATGAAATTTGGTTATTACCAAATGTAACATTTTAAAAAAAAAACATGCTTGTGTAAAAAAACACGCGAAAAAAAAAAAATGGGCAAAAAGACGGAAAGGAGACTTTGCGCTTACATCAAACTTTTTGAAAACTTTTTTATGTTGAGATCTATTCTAGAAGACCCAAATTACTTATATTTACACAAAAACCAGCCAGTTTTAGTGAATCCTGTAGTTTTTAGGGTGTGCCAAAATACACGTCATTTTCCCATAGAGTTTGTACAGTAAACGGTTTGCAACGTACATGATGAATTATTTGTTTCAGCACATAAAGGGGTAATTATTTTAATGGTACTAATAAATTGTTTTCTACATGTTTGTGTGACTTAATAGCAAAAAAAAAAAATTGCTTGTTTAAAAAAAAATATTCTTATTATTTAAAAATATTTCTCAAAAGGACTTCCGTTAGTGCCCAAAGGGGGGAGGGGTCACTGGACCACCCTCACTAATTAATCATTAACGGCTGGCCGATTTAATATTTTGTATGAAAAGAAGCGCAATTTAAAAGTCTGACAATTATACAAAAAAATTCGCGCGAGGAAAAAAACCACGGGTAAGGCGGCCAGCGCGAAAAAAAAATTGGAGGGTCCCTCGGATCCCCCTTGGTCACTTAAGTGTTAAGCTTAGTCACTTACAGGTTTTTTTTTACTGCAACCATTTCCAATACAACAATGCAAAAATGAACTTTGATAGAAAAATAAGGGGCCTGATTTGTCTACATTTTGAAGAAATCGCTGATAGTGGCTTTTAGCACTCTACTAGGGGTACCCCTCGACACTGACCAGGACAGATTGGGACTCTTTTTCGAGACTGACTGTGATATATATACATGTACATGTATGGGACTCTGTACATGAGACTGTCGACTTAAAGTTTCCTCCATTTTGTTTTATGAAATGCATCTCCATGGAGTTCTTTTTAAAACAAAATAAAGGTTCTTCATCAAAAATGATTCTTTGTTGAACATTAAACTGTATGAGCCATTAATAACAATTTCAAATTCTCTTCACAAGTTCCTTGTTGAACAGAAAGAAATGTATTTGAAGAGGATTCTTTTTTACAACCAAAAAGGGTCAAAACTGTTTTTCATAATACATGAACACACACCAAAGGAAGGTTCCTTGGCCTACAGATATTTATATCTTTTGGGTGCTCCATGCTGAAGAAAAACTGTTCTATGTTACACTTTTTTGTTAGAGTGTACCACAATGTACCAGCTGTCAACATAGCTAGCTGGATACTGAACTCCCGTAATGTTAAGGGATTTCCCCTTCTATCTGTACCTTTTATTGTTGAACATCTGGTTTTCGTTTGGAAGGGGAAAATGAATTATGGAGTAAGGGTGCCTGCACTTTTGTGTTATAATATTGTCCAATGTAGATACGCCTCTATAAGATTTTGGTCTGAAAGTATGCTCCAGGAGCATATGGAGGAAGAACATGTGGTCCTGGAGCATATGTTCCTGGAGCATAAATAATCTGGAAAAAAAATCTTGTGTCAATTTTACTTTTTTTGTCCATTTTTTAGGAAAGCAGAATTTTAAAGAGTTCTTTAAGTATTATAATTTCTTGTCTTGTCTTAGTGAAAGACGCAACTTAGTGCGGGTTTCACAAAGATTGGTAAGACGCATTCAGTTCTTAGTCCGTGGTCATTGAGACCCGTACAGGTCTTAGGCACTACGTCTCGTCTGGAGAAGACTTAGCAACCGAACTTAGGGTAAGTGTCATATGATAAATTTCGCGCCAAATTTTGAAATGAATTATATCAGTGGACCATGGCTCTACAATTTTTAAGAAGTAGGATGGCCTGGGGGTGCGCCGCGAACGATTTTTTTATTGTTATAGGACGAACTCATTAGGGATGAACAAGACACGTATTCACGCCTCTCCAGTAGTTCTTTTAAAAGGGTCCCAGTTGATGAGATGTTTCCCACATAGATTTTGGCCAAATTGTAGTTCCAAAGCCTATAAATTTCACGTAATGTCAGTGCCTTTAAAAGGCCAAACTTTGAGAGACAAAATCATGGGGGGGGGGGATACTCGTTTCCAGAGGATCTGAAAGTGACCACTAACGGGACTAATTTTCAATGAAAATATACCCCTAATGCGACGAAAAGAAAACCCCGTGTTTTATGGGCCCGGTCCTCTAAATTGCCAAAATCATGTAAAATCAGCGGTTTCTTGGCAAAATGTTTTTATTTTTTGTTTGTAAAAATTGTTCACTCTTCCTCGATTTTTTTTAGATTTTGGGGACATTTTTGGCCAATTTTAACCTCCAGAGGGGATTAAAATATTATTTGATTTCTGTATGTAACTAGAGAAAATATTCCTAACAAGGAAAGTACCTAGCTTGTTTGTAGCATATATAATGCAAGAGCTGAATGGAATTTCCCTTATGCTAAATTTGGAAGGTGGTGATGTGTTTTCATGCTCAGATATATTTCTAGAAAAAGCTATCGCAAATACTTCGTGATTTACCAGGTATGGTACTAGCCAAAGATTGCAAAATAGGTAAATTTCCAGATGATATAATTAATGTGAGATCCCAGTTGCGTGAGTTGACAGTCTCGGGCTATGTTTATGCATGATGCTACTGTATAACATTTTTTTAGATATTGGATGGCTACAATCTTGCAAATAATTCTTGGAACACTTTGAACGATTTTTGGAAAACTGAGGTATCGTCATCAGCAGTCTTGGCAATTCCCGTAACATTGATTGTTGGGGAAGGGTAATTTGAAGTGGAAGGTTGGGATTTTCAATTTAGTGATAACAGGGGCTTGTAGGTTCTTATAACTCTGGCCCGGGTAAGCAATGTAGCAAGAGCGCCCCAATTTTTCAAACAAATTGAGATTTTTACACGTTGCATTGGTAACTGACTAGTAAACCATACCTGTGAATGGTTAAGCTCGAGAAATGTCTGTGTCTCACAAACGAAGGAATTTTGTAATTAGAATAATTATTATCGGGATCCCCGATAATAATTCAACGGCTGTTGGAAACGGCCTTCCGTTAAGTGCTCAAAAATTGAAATTGGCAATGCGGGTCACATATTCAAATCAAATTTCGCTGCCGAGGTCAAAGGTAATCTAAATCACCGAAAAAAGGATCATCAGAGCTTTCATTTAAAATTTAATTCAAGTTCATATACTCCATTCCATTCTCAAGATATTCAAGCTTTAGTAATTTACATAATAGTAGGGTTATAAATCAGAATCCCATTCTAGAAGTTTGTGGAAGAAGGTTTGAAGATGTTTTTTTTTAAAGTTTGAAAGGTGCTGGATCAGAATTTTTGGGTCCAACCTCTGGGAAATTTGGAGAACTTTGTAAAATAAGGGGGTAAAATTAGTACAGGGGTAAATTTGAAAACAGGTCAAATTGTGTTCAAATGTACACCAATGTATTTGTTTCATTATAAGGATTAAAAAAAGGTATAGTTACAGTATTTGAACCATCCATTGGACGGGTACGAAATATGAGGAAATTACGGTAAAATGTGTTTAAAATTCAAGTTGTCATAGTAAATTCGGGTAAGTGCTCAAAGCTTGAAATTGGCAATGAAGGGTCACATATCAGTTGAAATGTCGCTGCCGAGGTCAAAGGTCAATCAGAGGTCATATGTGTATCTTTACCCATTCTGACTTAACTAAACGTCCGAGGTCGAGCTAATCCAAATCATCGGAAGAAGAATCATCAGAGCTTTCATTTAAAATTTAATTCAAGTTGTAGAGATATTCAAGATTTAGTGATTTACATGTATTATAGTATAGGAACCTCCATACGACGGGTTCCAAATATGAGGAAATTACGGTAAAATTTGTTTATAAACTTCAAATTGCCTTAGTAAATTCCGGGTAAGTGCTCAAAAGTTGAAATTGGCAACGAGGGTCACATATCAAATCAAATTTCGCTGCCGAGGTCAAAGGTCAATCGGAGGTCACATGTGTATCTTTACAAATAATCTGACTTAACTAAAGGTCAGAGGTCAAGCTAATCTAAATCACCAAAAAGAGGATCATCAGACCTTTCATTTAAAATTTAATTCAAGTTAATACTCCACTCCGTTCTCATTGAAGACTTAGTAATTTACATAATTATAGTATTGGAACCCTCTATTGGACGGGTACCAAATATGAGGAAATTACGTTAAAACATGTTTAAACTTTAAATTGCCAAGAATTCGGATGTGTTCACACTTGAAATTGGCAAGAAAGGTCACATAATCAGTCCAATTTCGCTTCCGTGGTCAGAGGTCAATCACGGGCCATATGTGTATCTTTACAAATTCATGTCCTGACTTAACTAAACATCAGAGCACAAGCTAATCTAAATAACGGAAAGAGAATCATCAGCGCTTTCATTTAAAATTTAATTCAGGTTCATACTCCCATTGCGGTTCTCGATATATTCAAGATTTAGTGATTTACAATATTATTAGTATAGGAACCCTCCAGACGAAGGGTTACCAAATATGAGGACATTTAACGGTAAAATTGTTTAACAAAACAACTTTCAAATTGCCATAGTAAATTCTGGTAGTGCTCAAAAGTTTAAAATTGGGGCAATGAAAGGTCATATATCAAGTCCAATTTCGCTTTCGTGGTCAAAGCTCAATCAGATGTCATATGTGTAGTCTTTTAATTACAATTCTGACCTACCTAAGTTCCGAGGTCAAGCTAAGTGCCAACAAAATTGTTTTGTGTGTGTCCCTCGTCCGACCGACCGTGTACCTTGGTCCCGACCATATTTTTTTTATTTCATTAATTTAAAAAAATATTTAACCCCAAACCTCAAGTTTTTAGTATAAAAATTTACAAAATATCACAAATCTAGGAAATATTACCTGTACCCATGTGTAATTGGGTGTTTTCAGTCTTGAAAACGTCAGTTCAAACATTTAGTATTTTGTTGTTGTTGTTGATCGTTGCTGTATTGGTTTCCATGACTTTACAATGACATGAATTTATGAGTTTCATTTATGTACACCGTATAATTGATGGTTGAGATTTAGTATTTTGCCGAGTTCAATTTAATATAAAAACATTATTATTGCCATTGATACCCTTCAAAACAGTTTATAAAGTTGATAATGAATATCTGTTAGGGAAATAATATCATTTTTATTTTGTTTTCAAAGCTGAAAGCCGTCTGTAGTTTAGTCGGCTTTGAACGTAAACCGAACGTTGTAAATTCTTCACACCACTCTCAAAATGGCCGATCGTATCGACTGTCGGTTGAATATGCATTGAATGTGCAAGTAAAACATGGAGCCAAAATGCTGTTAAACACTATAGGACTGTCTACTGATCAGATCCCTTGCCGATACTGAGCCATTATTTGGTCCTCGTTTCGCTCAGTCAATTCACGGCGCACAAAATCCCCAACAAAATCTGTGTAATATGTTAAATATTAGTTATACTCTAATTTTCCTTTATATCGTCACGAATCTTCCAAACAGGCCAATCGACCAAAAGTCACATTTCGAGATATCGGCGATTGAAGTTTTAGAGAATTATGAACTTGCATATCTAAAATTTGAAAAACAGTTTAGGAAGATGATATTATGTGTACATAGTGGACCTTGAAACGTTCTTCATTTTGAGCACGCTTTCAATTAAATTATCCTTTGTTTTCCTTGTCAAATTTAATTATAAAGTGATTGGTCTGTTTGCAAAAACTAAAAAACGTCCTCTGTTTCTATGTCAAAGGAGACGAATGCGCATTCGCCTGTTTGGCGTACTCAAAAAGAGTCGATCGATCCACTCAGACGGTGGTATTGAACATGTTAAACCCACTTTTGCCTGCTGAGGGAGCTATAAATGACTACATGTATGCTTTTGTATGATTTTCTAGCCTTCATCATCTCTTAGAGGGAAAATATGCCAATGAAGCTAGAAAAGAGGACTGATGAGGTTCTATTTTTTTATTTTTAATTAGAATTGATTTAATCAAACTTAATACTTAATGTAAAACATATTACATCAAGCTATAAATATATTAATTTGAATGGAAACCTGTAAAAGCTGTATTTAAGGGGTTTTTGTTAGCAGAATTGCTGCCAGAATTTTCTTGCAAAATGTATAGTATTTTTCCTGTAAACCGTAGTAGTTAATAGTATAATTGAAAATTCATAATAATGTACGATAATGTTGATACTCGAAAAAATCGAATAAAAGCTCCAGTTGTAGTCGTTTCATACGTCTGATAAATTGGACATAAAATTTATAGTTGGGTTATAAATCAGAATCCCATTCGGAATTTTTGGGTCCAACCTCTGGGAAATGTGGGGAACTTTGTAAAATAAGGGGGTAAAATTAGTACAGGGGTCAATTTGAAATAAAATCAAATTGTTTTTAAATGTACACCAATCTATTTGTCTCATTATAAGGATTAAGAAAAGGTATAGTTTGTCTATGTTCCGACCTTTAGTTAAACAGGTATAGCCCCTATTAAGGTTCAAGGTCATCTTGGGGGTAAACGATACCCAGTGTTCCGATTATGTTGAAAGTGGTGTCAAATTGTTCGTCTTCCTTTATTTTACAATGTTTGGCATTTGGATTCGTGATTAGTGGGAAAAATGTAACAGGGGTCTACATGGTCTATAGGGGTCACCAAAACTTGACCTCAAATTGTATACACAACTGTCACCCAAAGATTTGAAATTAATTTTCTGCTTCAGTATGACCAGGGCAATAATTTGACACCGGTTTCAACAAAATCTGAGCATTGGATTTTTTTGCCCCAGAATGACCTTGAACCTTATCAGGGCTGTAGCCATGTAACTAACGGTCGGAACCTAGACAATTTATGCCTTTTTCAAATCCTTATAATGAGACGAATACATTTGACGTGATTTTAAATTTACCCCTGTACTAATTTTACCCCCTTATTTTACCAAGTTCCCCACATTTCCCAGAGGTTGGACCCCAAAATTCTGATTCAGCACCCTTCAAACTATAGAAAAACATCTTCAAACCTTCTTCCCCAAACTTCTAGAATAGGATTCTGATTTATAACCCTACTATTACAATATTTTGCTGTATTTCCAAATTGCAGCATCGGCCTATATGTGAAAGTACACTAAGGACATCCAAAGTGCATGTCTAACGTTTGAAACCATGGGTTTTGTGAATTATTGGACATAATAACTTCCATAAACGTTAAGTGGAAGAAGTGGTGATTTATCTGTTTATTGCTTGAAGGTGTATATTTTGATACTTTTTGCAGAGTAAAAGGAATCAAAGATCACTATTTTTATCAAGAAGAAAGCTTTTTCTTACTATCAAGTCATTTATATTTGTATTAATTTTACGAGGCGTTCGGACAAAAATCATTTTAATTCTCAATTATAAAAACTATAGGAAGATTAGATTGGCAATTAGTGTCAAATTATGTTTCTAAAAATCGTAAAAACAAACGACTTCGGAGTGTGTGTTGGTACAATTTGCAATGAAATTGACATTCCATGGATATTATTTGATTTTGTCATCAAACAGACCATTGCGTATATGTTTCACCTTTGGAGTCACAGCACTCGTACAGTATAGTTGAAAACTTTCTATGAGTAACAAACAAACATTTTGAGGTTAAGATGGTAGTGCGGTGCTCAATGGTTAACTTGTATTTCAAAGACTTCTGACGTTTAATTTCAATTCAAATTGCCAAAATTTCTGATTATAAAAGTGATATTTATTGAAAATGCAGAATGATAATTTTCTCATATTAAACATCATCGTTATTGGAATTGAAAGGAAAATAATTTCCTCTATATCTACTCAATAAAATGAAGCGTAATCTGGTTGCATTCCATTATATTAAGTAATTTCGATGAGTAATCTTTTAATGTACCATTAAGCATGTATTTTTATTGAGATGGCTGATAATGTGAATAGCAATTTTTCTGCATGCACTGCAAAAGGGTGTTAAAATTAAAACCGCCGGTGTTCTAGGAGGATCACACCAAAAGATGTCAAAATTCAACACATTTGGTGTTATTTCAACACCCTATTGTGTTATTTTAACACCATATAGTGTTAAAATAACACCAAAGGTGTTGAAATTTGACACTCTTTTGGTGTGGTCCTCCTAGAACACCGGCGGTGTTAATTTAAACACCCTATGTTTTGCAGTGTGTATTCAAAATCACATTAATTTATTGCGCTTATTTAGTAGGTACACAGAGAAATTATCAAGTTAGTTTAATTATTAAAGGTGGATGGCCCGATTTAAGTATATGAAGTTTTCATTTTCAATATTTCAATCCGTTTTGATGTGAGAGCTAAAAACTTGATTTTGTAAGCCCGTAGAGTACCATGTAAAATTAATATTGGTCGACCAAAATGGGGCACATTTTCGTTTATAACTTGCAAACCAAATATTTTTTAGCCCTGAAATTTCACAGGGTAAATGAGAAAAATAGTAGCTTTCTTCTGATACCAACATTTTTGACCACTTCCGGTAAAAGCTGGGGCCCCTGGGGACGAGGCTATTAGCGATCGGGCCATGGAACTTTAATCAACTAAGTTGGTGAAACTCAAAATAATAACATAGGTTTATGGGGAAATATAGCAAAGAAAAGAGGAAAAACGAAAAAGATTTTGAGGTACTATGTTTTACATATCATTATTGATCTTAATTTGGCTGTTAATTAATCATGTAAGTAGCTTTTATTCATGTAAGCCTATCTAACTGAGAATCGAACCTGGGACCCTCTGATATGAGCCCAAATACCTAACCACGATACTATGCTACCTTATATACGGGGAATATATAAGAACATTGAATTTATATGCATTGCTTTCCTTTCAAATTAATATATTGCAAATTAAAATGAACAAATATCATACCAAAACGTGGAAGGGTTTCAACAAGAAGTTTTTGAACTATTTTTAAAAATAATGAAGTGAAAATAAGTTACAACATTAGTGCTTGTTTGTGACCTTTCTGGTGTTACAAATTGTCTTGTTGTTGTTATAACTTTGAATTACTAACATAGCTGATTTGAATCTTTTTACTTAATTACAGCTTCAACAATCAATTTCCAGCAACAGGTGTAAACTGAGTAATTGTTACCATTTTTGTGCACAATTTACCGTAACTTAATACATGTATGTTTGTGTTATCATTTCTCAAATGAAATAAGGGTATTTGTGAAATTATTCTCATGAAACGTATAGTCGTATCATTACAAAATAAAAAAAACCTTTAACTATTATGTCTAAAAACAATTAAAAAATAATAAAATAAAACTCAACTGGCGCCATTCAAAACTGAAGGCTCCTTGCTCAGAGCCCGGATCGTCGCTTAGACAGTCAAGACATCTTACAATCTACGTCTCACAGCTAAAATGCATATTTTTGTTTAAACTTATCACCACTAACATGCATCTTGAATTTGACGAAATAACGTGCGCTGTAAAAATTACAGTAGACTTCACAATAAAAAGGATCAGAAAAAGACAATATTTGGCCGTAATTTAAAAATCAAGCAAAATACTTTTTTGTCCAATTTTCCAAGCCTATTACGACTAAATTTATAAGAGAGGCTCCTATTTGAACTTTGAATTATATCAACATTATTTTACACTATTATGGCTTTTCAATTATAGGTTATTTACAGGAAAAATACTGTAGATCTTACATGAAAACACTGGCAGCAATTCTGCCAACAAAATCCCATAAACTACAGCTTTTATAGTTTCCATCCAAATTCACGTTATATTTTACCGTTTAATGCATTATGTTTTACCAAAATTAAAGGTCCATGGTCCGATCGCTAATAGCCTCGTCCCTGGGACCCCAGATTTTACTCAAAATGTTGGTTATTATGCAGAAGAAAGCTACTATTTTTCTCATTTACCCTGTGAAATAATAGGGCTAAATGATGTTTGGTTTGGATGTTATGAGCGAAAATATACCCCATCTTGGTCGACCAATATTAGTTTTACAGAGTGCTCTATGGGGATTACAAAATAATGTTTTTAGCTCTCATTTCAAAACGGGTTGATATATCGGCGCGAAACTTTACAGATAGGGTTTTGAGGTGAATGCCATACTATAAAGATTAACAATTTATAGACTTATATGCACCGTAAAATGTTGGTTGACAATTGTGGATAGGCCTACTAAGTTAGTGTGTTCGTCTGTGATTTTTATTTTCAACACGTTCACAATCTCTGTAATAACTCGCCAAATATTTTTTTTCAGTGTTTTGATTGAATTAATTTTTATAGTATACTGTAATTTTCACAGTAATTATTTGGCAGAATTGTTGTCAGTAAAATACTGCAAAAATTTATATTTTTAGTATGGCAAAATCGTCTCAGATACAGCTACACACATTGTAACATGCAGACTTCTATAGGCTACCCAGTGTTGATCGATAGAGGAGATGAATCTCGCAATATCCCATTGATCGATACAGGGGCGGATCCAGGATTTGAAAAACGTCAAAATTACCGGGGGGCTGAAAGGTTTAAACTTGTCCAAAAGCTTCCAAAATGGGCTGATTTTGCAAGATTTTGCAGAATTACCGGGAGGCGCGCGCCCCCTTCGCCCCCTCCCTAGATCCGCGCCTGCGATAGGTCACTTTATAAGCTGTCGTACGGTACAGCAAACAGACGAATGCAGATTGGTCTGTTTGGAAGACTTTCATTTGGCGTTTGGGTATGATTTCCAAAAGTGAAAATCTATTATATCTACAAATTGGAATGTTATTTTTGCTCAATATTTGGTACATGAAAAGAGTTTTTTTTTTTTTTTTTTTTTTTTTATTTTCAACACGTTCACAATCTCTGTAATAACTCGCCAAATATTTTTTTTCAGTGTTTTGATTGAATTAATTTTTATAGTATACTGTAATTTTCACAGTAATTATTTGGCAGAATTGTTGTCAGTAAAATACTGCAAAAATTTATATTTTTAGTATGGCAAAATCGTCTCAGATACAGCTACACACATTGTACTAATATAAACTTCGACCAGACCTCTATAGGCTACCCAGTATTGGTCGAGAGAGGAGATGAATCTCGCAATATCCCATTGATCGATAGGTCACTTTATAAGCTGTCGTACGGTACAGCAAACAGACGAATGCAGATTGGTCTGTTTGGAAGACTTTCATTTGGCGTTTGGGTATGATTTCCAAAAGTGAAAATCTATTATATCTACAAATTGGAATGTTATTTTTGCTCAATATTTGGTACATGAAAAGAGTGTGTGATATAGTATCATAATATGCAAAAACCTCAATTTCGCCAAAATGGTCGATTGGCATGTTTGGAAGACTCATGACGATATAATATGAATTTACCAGTCTTACGCTCCATTGCCTCCTTATTACATTCTTCATTGGTTATGTATGTTAAATTAGAATTATATACATTCCCTTGTAATTAATTCGGTATGTAGGTCCATGTTTATTATCCTTACCCGGGTATCCTTACACACAAATTTGTATTATTTCTGTCGTCTAACCGAGGGCATTGCGTTACACGCTCTGCGTTTTGCAATGTCCTCGTCCAGTCGAGTTTATATATGTACAGATTTTTCATGCTTGTAGTATTTTTAAATTCCATATTATATTTTATCTATAATATTGTCCAATTTTTTTATGTAAATAATGTTCATGGACAAATAAATAAATGATTGAAATGAAATTAGTGAAAAGTTTGGTGGCTCTGAAAAGGATCCGTTTTTAATTATTGATCGTTTCCACATCTTCATACTCGTCATTCACCGATCCATCACTGTATGATCGCGATGTCTTCTTATTCGTCACTGGACCGTTGACTTTATAACGAACCTGCTGAACCTTCTCATTCTGGTAATACTGTGGTTGCATTTTCAACGCTTTCAATTTTGGTTCAATATCGGATGGAGCTTTCTGGTCGTGATCTTCATTACGAATTGATTTTTTCTTCCTAAAATGAGACAATAATGGTTGTTATTATATACTTTTGTTAACTATCTCTTCTATACACACATGTATTTCGCTTTAGAAGTGTCACGTAATAAAATTTGTTTCCCTAGCAATCGGTCCAAACAAATCACAAAGTTTTACTTCCCCGCGCTGTGGGGACGAATTACGTGTCACTTATAATATCGAATTTTGTCTATTACACCATCTACCTTCTATCCTCTATATTACTAAAAAAAAATCAACTTTGTGGGTTTTGTTTTGTTTAATGTGTCCGGCTATGGCGTTTCGTCGCGCGCGTCCTTTAGCATACGGATATGAATTTTGGTATGTTGGTAAAGCTCCGACGTACGGGGTTTGTGGTCACGTTTTCGAGGGGTCATTTGGGGTCAAAGGTCATCAGGGGTCATTATTGGGTAACTTGGCCGTGATTTGACCTATGGATATGAGCTTTGGTATGGTGGTAGAGTTTCGCCTTACCACTTTTGTGGTCACGTTTTCGAGGGGTCATTTTGGGGTCAAAGGTCATCCAGGGGTCGTTATTGGGTAACTTGACCGTGCTTTCACGTATTGATACGAGTTTTGGTATGGTGGTAGAGTTTCGCCGTGTCCCTTTTGTGGTCACGTTTTCGAGGGGTCATTTTGGGGTCAAAGGTCATCAGGGGTCATTATTGGGTAACTTGGTTGTGCTTTGACCTATGGATATGAATTTTGGTATGGTGATAGAGTTTCGCCGTGGTCATGTTTTCGAGGGGTCATTTTGGGGTCAAAGGTCATGTAGGGGTCATTATTGGGGCATTTACCCATGCTTTGACGTATGGATATGATTTAGGATTTTACTTCATCATTCTAATAAGCGCTCCCTTCAAATGACTGACTTAAGCGCCCGGGGCGCTAATTAGGTCGAATACAGTACCTTCTGAAAACAATCCAGTATACTCAGCGAGCGGGTATACTCAGCTAGCGGGGCCCTGCGCGCAGCGCGGGATCTCCGCTAGTTTTATCCTAAGAAAACGATTAATATATATATATATATGGAGAAGTTTTGCGTTATCCTTAGCGTTTGCCTCAAAATGTTCTTTCAAATTTTGCGTTCCCCCTTTTCCCTCAAAAGAGTTTTTTGTATTCCCTCTAAATTCCCAAACCCCTCCCTGGCGTTTAATTTTACTAAGCAAACAATCTATTTTTAGGTTATTAGCTTCGCTATAATAGAAAAAGCTTATTTTCCAAAATTTGAGTTGATAGTTGATTCCAACTGTGCTTTGTTATTTTTCGTATTATGAACAAATGTTTGTATTAAAGTATTTCATGATAGACCATGATATATAGTCCGTTTGCGGCCATAAAAATACACAATTTGCAATTTCCTGCAGAATTGACTGAACCTGCATGTATATTTTTAACAGTTCAAATACTAAAAGGGTCTCAACTTGTTTACATTAAAGAGGACAAGAGGATATGGATCACCAAATGCTCTTTAGGCGGTACGATACATCGATCCTTTGCGAACAAATCTGACGGACCTTGATAGGTTATGTTA
This sequence comes from Ophioderma brevispina, assembly GCA_023653785.1. Taxonomy (NCBI): domain Eukaryota; kingdom Metazoa; phylum Echinodermata; class Ophiuroidea; order Amphilepidida; family Ophiodermatidae; genus Ophioderma; species Ophioderma brevispina. The sequence continues at coordinate 46,365 of JAMKCH010050058.1, forward strand.
ATTCCTCAGAATATAAATCTCCCGTTTATTTTTGATCCGATGGCCATTTAGAATATAGATTTGTGGCAAAAATCATGGCCGGCCCTGTCTGATTGTGTATAGCAATGCTATAGCGCCGCCTCTTGGTAAGATCCATCTCTTGATAGAGTAAGGGGAACTTGTGCAATTTGTAAATAAATAGAACTGTCCAGATTTGAACGGGTTTGTTCGAATTCGAAGAATGCTCGCCATCTGTTTGGAGGATCGCGATATAGCTTGAAGGAGAATTCCAACTTCGGTGTGATTTTGAAATTCATTGAGAACGTAAATCGTATTATCAATGGAGCAGTATTGTATTCAATCATAACTGGAATCAACAATGATGGGACGTGAGGGCGGAGGGCGGCCAAGAAATCCCAATTTCAGACGTCGCCATTGGTTTAACACGTAAAAGCGAAATCTTGACGAAACATTCTGAATTTTGTATATGTTGTCAAGGAATATTTTCTTATTCCCAAACCGTTGGAGTTGAAAAATCAACTCCACTGGAAGGGTTATTTCTGAATGTTTTTGTATTAATATCGAACGAGGACGAGGTCGTAAGTAGGTCATGGGAACACCCATGACCGACCACATCAAAGCACCCAAATTGGTTTGTGGTTTGCACTCTGTATTGCTGTAATTTCTTTTGACATTTTGGTGAATTGCTATAATGAATGAGACTTGTTCGCCACCGCCTGCTTTCTGTCAGGAAAAACACTATTCAGACCACTCGGATTCACTTCTTTTCACAATGGACGTAATAGCTCTGGAGCAAAACCATTCTTTTGACTTTGATTCTATCTATTTGCCAATGCCATTTCTGTCACACTTGTCGAAAATAATTTTGAATGGAGCCGCAACTACTCTCTGTTATAGTCGAATTTATGGTTAAAGTGGTGTATTTTTTAAACCTTAGGTTATATATGTTTGCCTTAAACTGTTAAAACTCTCAGATTATCTTTGCCTTGTATTGATATTCCATAATGCCAAAATTTGGTTTAAGGAATTATATTTTAAATATGTGAAACAGCTGCTTTGAGAAACATTCATATTGCTAATGATTATCAATGAAGGTCTTATAACTGTTATAGTATAATGTGAAATGTAATATGAAATTGTATTTTAAACTATAATGAGATTTTGGGAGTCTCATTTCTGTTAAATTGTCTCCATATCTACTGCATCGCCTGCAAAAATTAGGACTTGTATTTTTTTAATTAGGAAACGATAGCCTTTTGGAGGCAAGCTGTGATTAAACTCTGTTAAAGCGACAGGAGGAGATTTTTTTTAGGATATGAATTTCTCTCAAATTTCACTGGATCGGTTGTAGACCACCTACCGAGAACGTTTGGAAGGTTTATTGGACAAACAGGTGCAAAAGAAAACCGCAAACCTTGTTTTGAACTTGCCTGCTATCGTAGTCGTTTCCCATAGAAAACCATGCTTTCACTTTCTGCACGACAGAAACTACTAAATCATCATCTTATTACATAAAGACGGCGTATTCGGCTTATTCACTTCAGGTGTGATCTAATACAATGGTAAGCATTCCAAATATGTAAAAAACCTAGGTTCGAGAAAAATTGGGGCGCTTCTTTCTGGAAATCTCCTCGTGTCTCTTTAAGGTAGGGCATGACTAGCGATAGCTCCGCCGTTTACGAACCGATTGCTCTTATTCTTTTACCATAATGAAGTTAACAATTACCACTTCAATATTATGTAATCAGTTGAGGTGTAAAAATTGTACTCTTTTAGTTTGCTGTTCCAAATATTAGTCTTTTTTCTGAGATTGAACTAACTTGTGTTCAGTCACGTAACGAGTGATACGGGTAACATACATCCCAATGTGAAAAAGTCTGAAGGTAATTATGTTGAATGGAACAAGCAGATGTCAGTTGTAAGGGTGTCAGCACTGAATATACAATAAAATAATTATAAAGACCCAAGTTATATCGTCAAGATACGCACCTATACAACACAATGATCACTATGGCAATTACGATGATTACGAGGATAGCAACAGGTACCCCGATTTTTGCTCCAATCAAGGTGTTCGGTCTGAGAATGACATTGTAAAAACATAATCAGGTAAACTTGTGTAAAATACTTAGCCAAACGCACCATGAATCGTTCGTTCGTGAAGTCTTGGTAATGGCTTTAGGTGCCAAGATTAGTGATTAGTTGAGATGAGTAAGCTGACCCGGACCTCGGACATCCAAGATACGGGGAACGCTCCTAAAATGGCCCGCTTTCAGGATGGGGCGGATTGGAAAAGTTCAGGGGTTTTCACCCAACGTTAGTATAGGATAGTGTGTCATTTGTTGGCTTTTTTGCTACAATTGGAAATTAGAAATTATAAAAAATTAAAAAAAAAAAAAAAAAACAAATCAAATTGTTAGCAATTTTTATCCCTCCTTTTGGCGGCCATCGGGATTCAAAATGGCTGCCATGTTCAACATATGGGCCCAATATCTGGACTGATGAGCAACATCGAAGGTTCAAATTGGTGGCAATGCCCATGTTTTGATGTCAAGGGACACAAATATCACATTCAGAAAGCGCAGATTGTTCCTCAGGCGGGACATCTTAAATTTCCAAAATAGCCGCCATTTTCAACATATTTTGCTCTATCGGACTTGAAACAATATAGAAGGCTCAAGTGGGCGGCAATTGATACCCAAGTTTGTGATGTCAAGGAACACAAATATTACCTCCGAAAAGGAAGATTGTTTCATTCCAGGTGGCCATCTTGAATTTCAAAATGGCCGGCCATTTTGAATATATACTTCGCCCAAATCTGGATTTATAGCAACATAAAAGGTTCCTTTGTGGCAATAACCAATGTTTGGTGGGGGGATTTTCCAAGGAACACATTTATTACATTCAGGAAGTCGTAGATTGGTCCTTCCGGTGGCATCTGAATTTCAAAAATTGGCCGCCATTTTTAATATATACTTCGACCCCAATTATCTGGACTTCTGAGCAACATAAAAGGCTCCATTTGGTGGCAATGTCCATGTTTGCAGAGTGTCAACGTGAGGCAAAGGCTAAGGGACCATCCCCAAAAAGAAAAGGGTGCTGGAGGACTGGCGAATCCAGCTACTATTTAGCTAACTGACAAAGCTGAGGTTTACAAATTTATGTAGCACCAGGGTTAAAGCCCCGGATGAAGTTGTGCTTCCTGAGTCAACATTGGTCTCTACCAATTCGGATTAAGGGTGGGTCCTAAAGCTACTGGAAGGTCCAAACCTGATATTACAAAAGATGCGGGACGACTTTGTAAACGTAATGCTGATTTCATCATCAGCACATAAAACGTCCAGACACTATCCAACACAGCAAGAAAGAGAGAACGGGTATATGAAGCACAAACTGTATGAAATTGATTGTAAGATGCATTGCAAGAACACCGGCCATTGTGCACAGCGAGCCTCTAATACAGGGAAATATACATGGCTATGCACTTATTACTTATTACAGCCTCCGCCTGGAAAAATAAGGAAAATCCAGAGCTACAGGAGAGAGGTGGGATTTCTTTTCTCACCAAAGGCTCTCAGTCACATGGACAGCCTTGTCAACTGTAATGAGCGACACCCTGAAGCTCTACAATGAGGGTAATCCTGAAAAACAACAGTCGTGGCTGCTATCACCAAGATGAAACTGTCTCTCGCTTAACCATGGACTGTCCAGTGGCACCGGTTGCAGTTCCAGCCCATTAAGCTGTGCATCCCCGGAGAAGCGGTGCAGACTTGGGCTGGGGACGCGTCTCGCGTGCAGAGGGGGGTCCATTCAGAGGTGGGATGTGCATGAGGGAAGTGTAAAACGGTTGGCCTGGTTGCCACTCGCAAACAAAATTCAAAATCAAGGAAGTGAATAGACTATGGACAACGGCCACCATGCCCAAATGGAGAACTGTCCATCGCCTGGACTACATTCTGGTCATGGATTAACATCATTAAGAACTCAAGAGCTACAACACTTTTGAAGCTGTTAAGTGTAATCATAGAATTATTGGACTTGCAGGAGGCAGGATAAGTTGCCATCAGAGTAAACCCCCTCCCAGAGATCCCATGGGAACAATTGACTGGAGAAAGGTAGTGGAGATACAAAGCTCTGCAAGCAGTATACTGCAGCAGCACATAACAGGTTCCAACACTCTTGATGAGATGAAGATTAGAACCCACAGCACAGTATATGAAGCCGTCACTTCAGCAACAAGGAAAAATAGAAATTGCACTGGAGATGGTTACCTTGAGAAAGAGAAAAGAAGCAGACTAATACCTTGCCTAAAATTAAAAACTGAGAAAAATGAATCTGCAGCCAAAAGCACCAGTAGTAAATCCACAGAGATCCAAGCAGAACCTTGATGTGCCACTAAGACTACTTGAGCTTACACCGTTAGTGCTTGAGGAGCATGTTTAAGTCAAAGGCTGAAGCCCTTGACATCTACCTCTCAAATACAAGCATTGTGTGCCTGGGAGGAATGATCGAGGGAGCTGACTGAAAAGAAAGCTTACCCACCTATAGAATCAAAGGTGAAACAATTGAAGGGCGCCTTGACACATGGTTTCAGTACTTTAGTTCTACTTGGCAAACCAGTTAAGAATAACACAAACATTGATGACCTTTATTCAATACAAGATAGCAGATGCCATTTTCCCGTCAAGACTGGCCTTTCATATAGAGGAGCTCTGTTGCCTGAAGAGACTGAACAACACCGAGACACTTGGTCCCGACAACATTCTGCAGTAATCTTGGAAGATCCACTTGTCAATGATCAATGTTGGAATTTTGTAACCGACATCTACATGGGAAACAAAACAGTTGCTCTTATTATATTAACATCATTCATCATTCCTCGACCAAAGAAAGGTGACTCCAAAACCCCAAAACTACAGAGGAATCACACTGTCACCACTGGCTCTAAGATCTAGATACCAGTCTGGTTTTAGTAAAGGCAGATCAAAACATTCACCTCAGATTACTAATTGCCCTAAGAAGGATCATAGAAGAGCCGAGAATTTCCAAGAGGATAAGGTCAATTGGTTTGTAGACTTTTCCAAGCTTTGACAGTGTTCATAGAGATCGTATTGCTCCATATCTTCACCAACTATGGTGTCCAAGACGAGGGCCTGTCCACACAATTGCCATTCATGTTGATAAACCCATCTAGCTTGTGTACACCATGGATAGACCACAAAGGAGTTCCTAACAAACTATGGAATCCTACAAAGGATATATCTTGCTCCTATCTCTTTTGTAATCGTGGTTGATTACATCCTCAAACAGTCTTGCCATCAGAACGACGAAGGACTCACATCAAACCCAAGCGTTTAGAGTCACCAAAGGCAGCATCTCACAGACTCTGACTATGTGCAGATGATCTAGCTATAAACAGCCGATTGATATTGCTGGGCACAAGATCTACTAACATTACTGCGATTGCTGCAGACAAAGTCGGCCTATATCTAATCCTAAGAAGACAAAAAAAAAATGACCATCAATGAGGAAGATAATGTCATATATCTGACTACAGGACGGTACCCAAATAAGAGGTCAGGGACTTCAAGTACCTGGGGTCCGATGTTGCCGACACGCAAGAAAGACTTCGTGTCACGCAAAGGACAGCGGAATGCTTGCAATAATCTACACCACTATGGCAATCTGGTATCTCAAGCATTCAACAAGATGAAAAGTACTTAGGAGCCTGATGAGAGGTAATCCTGTTATATAGAATCTGAGACCTGTACAAATGAAGGAAGAGATACCAGGATAAACTGGATGGCAACTACACCAGACTTCTTATGAGGGTGCAAAACTTATCATGGGGTGAGAACATGACTGAAGCACAAGATTGTGGAGATATCCCTCAAATCTCATTTATGTGCACCCACCAAGAACGTTCGGCCGGTCACTGTTATTCGTTTGCGATTGACAAGTAGTCTCAGACGTTGGAGGTTACAGCCCAAACAGAGGTGATTCACGAGACAACAGCAGGATCCATATTACCATCCCAACTTAATGTAGGAACAGGGACATTTGGCGCTACATGTTTAACAGCATCTCGCATGCGGTCACTAAAACACCCAGAGCTATGGCCTCTCCTAGGATTCCATGATTTAAAGGCCGACTCAGAAGATTTCCTGAGGAGGGACGCCCTCAATTTAAAAAAAAAAATCGTGTTGTTTGCATGTACATAATGCTTGTCCATATACTAATCACCTTGTGAAATTGCTAAGCTAAATCGAATTCCTTCTATAGAAGAAAATCAAAACTTTGTTTATGAAAATCCGGATACGGAATTTTTGTTTACACAGTATCCTATGGGACGTAATATCCCATAATGTTTACGCATCAAAACGAAAAATCCGATTCATCTCAAATTTCGGAGTTTGTGAATTTTAGGTAGACATTTCAAAAAAAGAAAAAACATAAAAACAATAAAACAAATAAAGTAAAAATAATATTTCGAAACTCTCGGAGTCAGACTTTAAGTGGTTCTGGTGCAATAGGGATGTATATTGATTAGGAAGGAGCATTTGAGCTATCTTTCTCATAAGGCCAGATATCGGGCGACGTATATGTTAACAAATAGTGGCCATTTTGAATTAACGATGGCGTCCAGAAAGGAAACAATCTGTGACTCTCTGGAGCAATATTTTCCTTAACATCACAACTGAGATTTCACCAAATGGGGCCTTTCTGTTGCCCAGAATTCCAGAATTGAGCGAAGCATACGTTAAAAATGGCAGCCATTTTGAAATTCAGATGGCCGCCAAAAGGAACAATTGGCAACTTCAAGACTGAGTAATATATGTGTTCTTACGTCACAAACATGAGTATTTGCCACCACTGGAGCATTCTATTTTGCCCAGAAGTCCAATATTGAGGCGAAGATACGTTAAAAATGGCAATCCATTTTGAAAATCAAAGAGGCGCCAAAGGACCAATTGGCAACTTTCTTCTGGAATGTAAATATTGTGTTTCCCCTGGCATCACAAACTGGGTTTGTCGCCAATTGGAGCTTTCCATGTTGCTCAGAAGTCCAGGTATTGGGCGAAGTATATGTTAAAAATGGAGGCCATTTTGAATGTTCAAGATGGCCGCCTCAGAGGAAACCATCTGTGATTTTTTTTTGAGTGGTAGTTTGCATTCAACTGACATCACAACATGGGTTCTGCCACCAGCTTTAGCCTCTCATCTGTTGATCAGAAGTGCAGATCGAGAGAAAAATATGTTAAATGGCGGCCATTTTGAAATTCCCAAGATGACCTCATAAGGAAACTATCTGCGAACTTTCCTGGATATGTGATAGTTGTGTTCCTTGACATCACAAACATTGGTATTGCTAATTGGTTGTCTTTGTTTTTTTTTTTTTGTCTCTGTTCTTTGTTATGTATACTTTTCCTATGGTAGTA